>JACEEZ010010611.1:50000-83937 GCA_016584305.1 Chionoecetes opilio | reverse complement strand
TATACGTCTATAAATATATAAGGAAAGTGTGTTGTTGTTGTGGTGTGTGTGTGTGTGTGTCTGTCTGTGGGCTGGTCTGTCGTCTGTCGCAGCGATATGGTGCCGCCCCCTGGGCGGAATCCCATCATATAAGCCACAGTTTTTGGAATCAGGTTGCCAGGGAAGGTTTTAAGCCACATTATAGGTATAATCCGATCTACTTTTTTTAGTCCTTTATTTTGTAAGCCTCCTATTAGCGAGAACTGTGAAGAAAAAAAAGTGGGTTGGAGGAATTGATGGAACCTTGATGTTCAGGGTGATGGGTCTAGGTGAGTGAATGGGTAATGGTGTGGGGATGCTTGAGTGAATATGGTGGGGGTTGTGATTGGGTGAATGGGTAGGGAATGGTGGGAGTGCTGTAATGGGTATTGGTGTGTCCGTTGCGTGATGGGTGTAGTGGGTGGGTTGGGTGTGGGTGAGGTAGTGGGAGGGTGGGGTGATGGTTACATGGGTGAGTGATGGGGGGGACTACTATAATAATACATAACTACTATATAACACTACCATATCATTTCGGAAAGTTAGAAAGGTGCTCTCTGGAGCTGTCTGTGTTTGGTGGGCCGGGGTGGTGGGTAATGGGTCAGTCTAGGAGATTCCTGTGTTTGGTGGGCCTAAAGGCCCACACACGTCAACCAAACAAGTCAATCAAGGCCTCAAAATAGTCCGCCCGGAGGGCGGCGTTTGCTTTCAGGAAAGTAGATAGGGGCTAGTGGTGTCAATGGGTTTGGCGTTATCATACAGTTTCTACATCCATGATTGCAGGAAAGTTAGTAAGGGGCCCCGGGTATCTGGAGTATCTGTTGTTTGGTGGCCGAACCAATTGCCCTCCCCGTGAGCTGAGCCAAAAAGTGCCGCCCTAGGGCGCTTTTGCGGATAAGTTGTACTATATTGTCAACAACTATTCATCCAGATAGCAGTGTTTCATCGTATACGTGGTGAGGGTAGTGTTCTGGGCAAAGGCACATTCGCTTGAAATTTTTCTAATTCTACTTTAATACAACTCTACATTCAATGCTTCCACCATGTTTTTACCAGGAATCAGAATTGGTATACATTATTCAAACAGCTTATTCACCCAGGGAGGTGTGTTCAGTGGCGTATTTGTGCAGTGTAGCTAACTCGGGCAAAGGGGTACTGATGAGATCGCTACAACGTCAGTATGGAGATGCAACCGGTTTTCGGGATACCGAAATACCACTGAGCAGCTTCACAACCACTGGTTACAAGTCAGTGGATGCCGATCCTCCCGATTGACGAAACCGCAACCCTCTCTTGACGAAGTCAGAGAGGCTGTAGCAAGTTGAAGGGTGAAAGGCCATGCTGGTGTTTGTGCTATCCGTGCGTGAGCTCCTCAAAGTTGGGGGTGGATGCATGATCCGCGGGTTGCTGCTGGTGGCAATCAGGTACCATTTCCTCCTGACTGGAAAAGGGGTGCATGGTCGTCCCTATCTGGAAAGGAAAGGGACCGTCCGGACTGCAACAATTACCCGCGGTATTACACTGCTCAGACGTAACAGCAAGGTTTGCTTGCCCATCTATTGCTGACACGAATTCGTCAGTCATCTGTGAAGCACAAGACCGTCAGCGTCTTGGGTTCACTCGCCTGGTTAAGTCCACACGGGCCGTATCCTAGCGCTTTCGTGTCCTGGTGAACGACGTATTTTCGACAGGGGATGCTTGCAGCGTATGTTGATCTCAAGAAGGCGTTTGAGCTCATGCTCGTGAGTCCTCTGGGATCTTCTGCGACTTCGAGGATTCCTTGCAGATAGTTGGTTTTGATAACTGGTCTGTATTCTGGGACTGATGAGTGCTGTGAGTTGTGGGTGCAGTGTATCCAGCTTCTTTCCTGTGAATAGAGTGAGGCTAAGGTGCGTCCTTGCCAAGTCACTTTTCACGCTTGTATGGACTGGGTACTGGAACAGGTTGTAGATTCAAAGTGATTGGGAGCATCTGTCGCAACACCAAATCATCTGATCTTGTTTTTTTGCCGTGATGCAGTACATCTTTGCTGAGTCGTTGGAGTCCTGTGTATGGCTTCTCAATGGTGCTGCACGAGGAGGCAAAGCCTTTGGAACTTGAGGTCTCCTGATCAAAACCAGGTATTTGGAGACTTTACTAGATGAGGCCAGTACGTCTGTTCATGTGTGGTGGCGAGGACATTGAGATCTTGGAAAGTTTTGCATACCTTGGTAGCGCAGTCCATATGACGGCGGGTCACGTCAAGAAGTCTTACGCGGATTGGGTATAGCCCACGGTTTTATGGACTCGCTCAGCGTGAGTATTTTGGCGTTTGTCGTGACCTGTGCAGGAGGACAAAGATCCGGATCTTCAAGTCGCTCTTGTGATCTCTGTCTTACTCTATGGTTGTGAGACTGACACTAATATACTTTGATTTACGAGACGAATCAATGCTTTGGTAATAAGTGTCTTCGAGAATCATGGGGTATCGCTGGGAGTATTACGTGTCAAATCAGCTGATTGCACGTGAGAATGAATCGAGCCTGTTAACCTCATAGTCCGTCAGCGCCACTTCGGCTATAATGGGCCATGTGCACGCTACCCTGAAACCGATCCTTCCCTCGGGTTGTTCTGTAAAGACAATCCGGCGTTGAGGGAGGCCAGGGGGCGCCCACAAGGCTCGTGCTGGGGCCAGTTGATGTTTCGTGTCGAGAGGCTGCTGTGTAATGGTAAGGAGGCCTGCATGACTCGCCTCTGGTGACCTCCCGGGAGTGGCGTGTCGTATGGGGTGGGGTTGAGGCGACGCGCCCCCCGGCGTATCCCCCAATGTTGATTGGATTGAAATACCGGTATTTTAGCACGGTATTACCGGTATTAACCGGAATATTTTCGTTATAGCGGTGAAAAAAAAATCGGTATCAGGTGCATCGGTATACCGGTATCGGTATATTATTTGGTCAGTATTGGGATTTCGGTATTGGTGTTTTTTTCCCTCCCTCTGCAACAGACCGGACGTTGCCGAGACACGTACTGTAGCGTAACGCTCATTGGCTCAGAGCCTCGCATCTGAAGGCGCGTGTATCCATTGCCGATTAACAGCTCACTGACAATGCTCTCGACAACCTCCCTCCCTCCCTCTAACCCTGAGGGAAGAGTCCCCCCGCAAGACCATACAGCAGAAATGGATCATTACTATTTCACACAGGCGTCCCACTATAACAAATGTCCTAGATAAAATTTTCATTATTGTTTATTATTATTAGTAGTAGTAGCCCTAGTTCTCTATTCTATGGTTAATATGCATCATCATTTTCTTATTGTTTTATTATTCATCATCCAAATTTTATTATCATTTTATTATAAATATAATTATTTTCACAGATATGTGGTGTGTGTGAACTGACTTGTGTATTCATCTATTATTCTAGTTGTATTTTTCACAGGGCCAGAGCAACGCTCGTATGAGGCCCCGTCTCCATATCAACATTTTATCATTCTATCCTTAATGCTTTGTGTTGGCCGAACGCCACCACCCCGGTAGAAGTCAGGTAAAACCCCCTGTCTAACAACCCGTAACCCATTCACTGCGGTGGACAGGGGCTCGGTTTTAAGGGAAACAACCATCGATGTTTCCCGCCTGCCCGGGGATCGAACCCGGGTTTGTGACCGAAGCGTGCTTCCCTTACACCAACGAGTACCCGTGTGTGTGTGTGTGTGCATTGATGTGGTGTGTGTGTGTGTGCGGTGTATGTGTGTGTGTGTGGTGTGGGTGTGTGTGTGTGTGTGTGTGGTGTGTCGTGTGTGTGTGTGTGTGGTGTGGTGTGTTCACGACCTCATGATCTAAGACTGACCCGTCGTATCTTTCCATCTATTTGACAGAGACGTCGCGTTTCACACGTGTCTCGTCTACGGCTCTCGCCTTGGACACTAATAACCAATAATCATAATAAAAAATAAATGATGCAAATTAATTATATAATAAAACTAATACTTAATAATATATACAATAATTTTTTACCATAAAATTAAGGTAATGGTCAATGATAATAATAATTTTAAAAATATCTAAATAATAATCCTCAGATAAAATAATTATAACATCGCTTATTAGTGATACTCACTTAACAATGGTAAAATATGAAATACAATAATGATAATGATAATAATGATAAACTAATAATAATAATATAATATAATAAATATTGAATGATCATATGATAATAATAAGATACTGATACTACCATCATACTACACTAGATCAACACACATAACACCACACACTCCACAGGGGAACTCCGTAGTGTAAGGGTTAGCACGCTCGGCTCACAACGAGAAGTCCCGGGTTCGAGCCCACCCCCGGCGGAGCGAAGACAGACGGGCTGGTCTTCTTAAAACCCGAGCCCCTTCCCCCGCAGATGAATGGTAACGGTGTTTAGCCGGGGGTTTGGACCCGCCTCCCGGGGTGCTAGGCCTCGGGCCACACTAATACTTAGTGATAATATAAGGGACAATAAACATAAATGTTGATATGGAGACGGGGCCAATCGAGTCGTTTGCTACTGGCCTGTAACATCAACTAAGATGAATACATCCATGCAGCAGTGCACACCACCACACAGCACACACACACACCACACACCACACCCAGACACACGTGCTAACTCCTATATATGATTAGATTTACTGATACGAAAAAAATTGGCACACGCAAATAATTTATTTTAGGGGGTCTCATGCTGTACGGTAGGGGTTAAGAATTGGTAACAACTAAAAAAAAAAAATGGCCTCACGCCACATAAAACTTATGTTACGGTCTATGCTGTAACGGTAGGGTTACGAATTTAAAAAAAAAAAAAAAAGAGATGGGCCGACGCCAGGGCGGATTTATGGTGTGCGGAGGCTCATATATGGTCCGGTACGTGGGAGGCGGGGTCCCTAATGAAATGTGGGGTAAACTCTAGAGTCCTTTTCACAGCCCTTATTAGTTTGTCTTTTTCCTCCAGACCTTCAAGATCCCTTCATATCACTCTAAAAACGTAATTCAAAGTGGGGAGAGATGCCCCCGTTCAAACCCCCTCCCCCCTAATTACCCCCGCCTTGGCCCCCAAAATAAAAGTTTCTTAACCTACCTATGAGGAGACAACCTTCCAATAACCTCCTCACGATGATTATCGGGGTGGGAAAGGCTACAATTTTACCAAGTTAGGTTAGATTAGGTTAGGTTTAGTATTTATCTTTTTTCAATATCTCCCCCACGTTATTATTACGTTTTAGAGGTATCTGAAGGGATTTGTGAATGTCTGATAAAATAACCGCTAAATAAGGCGGGAAAGACTAACATTTTTACCAAAATTCGTCCAGATATCATATTAGTTTAATTGAAACTTTTTCCACCCATATTTTACACTTACATTGGTAACTAATATTTTGGCATATTATGGTCATTGCATGTTAACAGTGGTATTCGAGCAAATAAGAAAATGTCGCAGCATTCCAGATTTCATTGAATATTTTTTGTTCTTCTGGGTGTGCGGGGCCTAGGCCTAGTGTTACTCGGTCCCCCCTTAAATCGGTCAATGGCCGTACTGCACAGGTATAACCTTTATTTTAGGGGTCTATGCTGTACTGTGGTCTGGGTAACCCGGGAGTCACACTAGCCTGTGTCCACGGGGTAACGTGGTTCTCACCCACCACAGGCTCTAAGGCTAATGCCACGGAGATCAGCACCGCATGCCACGCGCAGACTAAGCGTCGATGCATCCCTCTTTACCTTAACCTTACGTATGCTGTACGGTAGGGTTATAGTTGTAAAAAAACGAAAATGGCCGACGCTTATAGGAAACTTATTTAGAGGGGGGGGGGGGGTGGGCGATGCTGGTGAGTTGTTAATAATTGTCTGAGATGGACAAGTATAAACAACATACTAAAAACAAATACGCTACCGTAATCCGCATTGCCCTGTGACGGTTTCAGTATACCGTGATTCGTAATTAATACCTGTGTTGAGGACGTACGCGTATTACTCCCGGCAAACACGTTATGGCATACGGTATTTTCTTGTATACCGCACACCCTAATCCTGGGGTCGTTTCTCACGACGGTTCCTATCTCTCGTGACGCTCACATATATAAACAACGAAAGGGGCGGGCCGGCGGAGCTTGTAACAGAGTGAGTTGGTATCGTGTCGTAGAAATAATGAATTACAGAGAAAGACCAAAGTAACCATAGATGTTGTCAAGCTGGACTTGCCTTAAGACCTCGAACAGATATACGAGGTTAATGTACATGACAGGACAAATTTAAAAACTGGTTGAAAGAATTATCATGTTTTAATCAGCCTGACTGATATCCCTTAGCGTGACGTTTGTAGTTGTTTTTTGCAGATGAGGTTTCGCTGATAATAGGGCACAACATTAGCATAAAATTGTACATTTCTATCAGCACGGGCTATAACCTTTTCGGCCACAATACTAGGAGCTCAAATTTGGTATGACATGACCGAAGGAGAACGTCAAATCTGTGTTAAATAACTTTAGCCGAGTCCTTTTAAAAAAATACCACTACACCAACGTTGTTTTTAAAATTTTTAACTACATTTTTTATAAGAGCGAGACCGGAAAACGTTTTCGCTGATGCATTATGCTCCAATTTTGGTTCTTAGAGATCTCTCCAATTGTTGAAACGTGAAAATGTTGTAACTCGCCGAGGACACAGAGAATCTGGTAGACCGATGAGTACCAATAACCATTCACCATCACCCTTAGAATGCCACCCACAACATCGCAAGTTTATCTAGTCTGCTGTCATTTTACTGTTGATGGACATGAAATAAAATTAATTGTAGGTAGAGGTGTTTGATAGGTATTGTGGAAGTGACTAGCATTTGTGTTGATGTTATTTGTTCAAACCTCAGTTTGATATCGGAGTGCTTTGAATACCAAATTTACCTGAAATATACGAATACACAATATACCAAAACATACCTATACACATCCGCAATATACCGAACCATAACACTCATATCACAATCACCAATAACCAACATAGCACCAGACATTATCCGAATACATCCTACAGTAACCGAAAATATCACATGTATGCGATATCTTTTTTAAAGATATGTTTTATTCCTCCTAATTAACATATTGAATTAGATTTTCGGTATTATAAGAATAGTATATATATATATATATATATTTATACTATATATATCATATGAGATATCATATATATATATTATATATATATATATATCCGATGGCTGGGCGTATTAAATACATATGTGTATTTTGAGAAATTATTTATAGACATAGGTTTGGCATGTCTTTAAATACAGTAATTAAATACTTTAAATGAGTGATTTCAATACATTGTATTTAACATCATATATATATAAAAAATAAAATCTTTTTGATCCGTTAGTTGGCCATAAACCCGGCCAACTATCAGCAACCCTATTGTTATAGCACAGTGGAAACAGTGTTTCCACTTGTCAAGGAACTGTCCTTATTTTAAGGAAATTTAGCCTGAGACACGGAATTTCTAAGGTAAAGCTGCCAAATCTAAGTGAAATCAAGGAATCCATTTTTTCAGACATTTCCATAGAGATATGTCAGGATTGAGTTAAATAGCACAGGTGAGCTGATAATTAGACATTTTAATTCGCTCTCGACAAATGACCAAAGAACATAATCCTTGGTACTATTTTTTTATCATATTCTATATGATTTAGCATCTACCGTAGCAAGGTATTGGGGATGGGGAGGAGGGAGGTGGTGCATGGTGTGGGTGGCGACGGTGCTGGGGGTAGCCGCGGTGATGAGGGGGGTACAGCTCAACGACGCTCGGCTGGGGGGAGGGAGGGTAGTTCCGATCCTGTCCTGCTGTCTACAATAAACACCCGTAGCGTGTCTATGGGGATTCTGTCCCTCATCAGTCACTAGTATTCGTTTTGCTTCGCTCCAACATTTTCTATTCTGTATTTTAGCTCCAATGAATTTCATATTGTGAAGTGTGCTCAACTATTATGATATAATGCAACTCGAACATTGATGTCCCCGGAGTTGGATTCCACTAGTACGTATATGGTTTTATAGATATCTCAACAGGAGGCATACTTATTGTGAGGGTCCGAGGTGACAGAGGACACGAGGGTATAGGTAGGAGAGAAGGATAAAGGAGAGTATGGAATAAGGAAGTGAAAGACACCGTGTTAAGGAGGTATTGGAGCGAGAGCGACAATGTTTTCGCTGTAAACACTTATCCCTTATCGCCAGCAAGGGAGGGCAGCCGCCACCGCAGATTTCTGACCTTAGCTGTACTCAGTATGAGCGTCCTAGAACGAAGGGGAATAGAGACGTGGGTATATTGGAGAGAGGAACAGTGCAGTGGAATAACGAATATGAAGAGAAGAAGTAAGGAACAAGAAATGGTAGAAGTGGAAAGGGCATTGCTTATACTATTGCTGGCCCACAGAATTTGCCCAGAGTTCAAGGAACACATCCACCTACACCCCTCCTTCACCATTAGATGATTCTCGGTCACACACTGATATAACCTTTGCCCTGTAACCCACCACCACCCCTGCAGCCCAAATTGCTGCACTTACGAGCGGCTTGAGCTCGTGAGCTCACTTGAACAGAGGACAATTCATCAATATCATATATCTATACTCCAGTGTGGGCAGGTCTGTCCATAGCGTGCGCGGTGATCTCTCTTATCGTGACCACATATAGTGCGATCGGGTATTATCTGACGGTGAGATGAGGTAGTTAACCGTGTGTGTAATCCTCAGAGGTTGTGAAGAAAAGCTGCGCTGACGGATGCCGCGGGTCTGGTATACATCTATGTTCAAGCAAGACTGGGGTCATTGCGCGAGTAGGAACGATACCAATTTTGATCTTGGGTAAAACGTATATATTGTCAAACAACTATTCACCCAGGGAGCAGTATCTAGTATAACGGTAGGGTACGTAGTGTTCTAGGCAAGGACACATTCGCTTGAAATGTTCAATGTTCTACTTTGATTACTACTCTACATTCAATGTTTCCACCATGTTTTACCCAGGATCAGAATTGGTATACATTGTCAAACAACTATTCACCCAGGGATAGTGCAGCAGATAATCATAACAATTGTGCAAATTATGACTAAAGGATGAAATTTTTACCAGTGTTAGCACATACCATAAGGTTCATTTTCAGATCGGGAGGTAAGTCAGATTTGACCTCTGAGGATAGTGAGAGGTCAATGACCTGAATTACATTGAAATTGTCATTTTTTCACGATTCTGGTGCAGTTTGTCTGTTTTGGGAATCATTAAAAAGGTATGTTGCCATGTGTTGGTCCCTTTATCTTCTGGAGACCCTATTTATACATAATCACAGGATGCAACCATGACTGAACAAGTGCTTTAAATGAGGTCAGTGACCTCAGAAAACAAATTTATTGAAATACACATTTAGGTTGGGGAGGCGGTAGCGGAGTGGTTAGCGTCTCCGACTGGCGTTCTCGATGACCCGAGTTCGATCCCCGAAGAAACCCAAAACCTTTCTGCACCGTCGAGTGGCCTAAGAATACCCACATGCCCTGCCAATCAACTCTACCTTCGATTGCGAGTGCATCGGAGGACACAGGGGGGCGGCATGAGCCTCTAATCACAGGCGTCACTATAAGAATCCTGCCTGCGCCACCAACGGCGAGGACCAACCATCAGAACCCTCAAGTGAACCTCCAGAGCCTACCATCCGAGCCCTAGGTCACCACTGCCTACAGGCGCTATAGGCACAAATGTAAAAAAAAAAAAAAAAAAAAAAAAAAAAAAAAGTTATTGTGGTGTCCAGAACAGCTTGCATGAAAACGTGTTGTAAGATCATCTGTGCAACGTTAATTTTCAATGTGCACTGAACATAGTCTATAAGCTTAGAAGTACAGTGAGGTCAGTTACCTCAGACACATGTATAGTACATACCGGTACATGTAATACACACATTATCCACATAGACGCATAAATATTAAGGTGTCTGATTGCACCTAACAGTCTCCCGAACATGCACATAATGCAGTGCACTTGAGTGCAGCCTTGGTGCACTTGCAGCGGCCGGTACATCCCTTTTTGCAGCCGCAGTGGATCAGTTCGTGGCAAGATTTTGATGCCTCTGGCAGTGTCGTCCAAAGAGGCTGCTACCCAGAGGCCTCCTTTGTCCAGCCCCAGTCAGATGGGATTGGTAACTCTGGATTCAGGACAAGAGTTTGGTTCCAGCAGTTGCCCTGGAGATGCACGCTTGATGTGCTGCTAGAGTGCTGCTTGCGTTGGGGGAATGTTTTCTAGAGCCCTAGACTTGTGTGCGAAGAGCTGTTTCCTAGCATCGTTCACTTCCATGGTGTCACTGGTGCGGTCATACATCAGCACAACGAAGCGCTCCAGCAGTGACATTGACTCCTCACTCACATCACTTGGCATGCGTAAGAGGTCTTCAAAGGCATCAGTCACCTGTGGGAACACTTTCCAAGTCTCCCAGGCAGTCTTCTTCCCTCTGCCAGCAAAAGAAGACAAGCTTCGTCACAAACACAGACGGCCAGCTTCAGCAGCCAGGAGGTCGGGAGGCCTTGCAGGACGTTGTACAGCCGGTGCAGTGAAGTGTTTCGTCTTCATGGCAGCAGGTGGCACACTTGTGTACACTGATGGCAGAGGTGCTACCGACTTGGCGGAAGAGATGTCTTGCCCAATCACCACTACACGAGGGTCGAGTCCGCCATTCGTGTGTGATGGATGTTGCATTAGGGAGATACCTGTGCCATGAAAAGAATCCTTGGCTGTCGCAGAGCTGGGGTTATGGTCAATATTATCGACAGCCCCTGTAGTGAACAGTCCCTTGCGCAGCTTGGGTGGGCAAACAACTTCTTCCAAGTTGAAGCGCTGGTAGACACCATTGGCAATGTCTGCTGTGAGCTGTAGTAATCTATCATATGACACACACATCCCTAGGCTGAAGAATCAGACCTCTGCTCCTGGTCACAGCGTGAATCTTGAGGGACAAGTAGAGTGGGAGTGGGGTTTCTCTCTCGCGGCTGTGGCGCACTGAGGTTGACTCCACACTGCGTGCATGCTTTACACTGTTGAACACCAGTAGCTGCGATACTGTAAGAGCAGCAGTTGTGGTGCTTGTGTTGGCCAACTTAGTCTGGTGCTTGATGTTCGCCCCATCGAGGATCATGTTCACCAGAGCAAGGAGGGATGGTGTCACAGAATCTTTCTGGCAGTCAGCGTGGAAAGCACCGTCAAAGGTGAACCTGGTCTGAAACATTTTTCTACGTACTACCTGTGCTGCTCTTACTAGGTGCATGGCATCACTGTCATGATCACAGGCCTTCTTCAGGGCGGGACCTATATCTTTCTCAAACAAGAGAAGTGTGTCTCGGCCCTGAGAATGGGCTCTCAGATCAGGAAGCACAGAAAGAAGTCTGTCCTTCAGTCTGGTTGCGTGTATTCTGTTGGTTTACCTTGGTACCCAGTTGCTCCAGTCTCGTCTTGTAGAGGTTAGCCATGTCTGAGAGTTTAAATACAGGGACATTGTCCTCATCTGCATGCATGTCCTCCATGAATACCACCAGCTCAGCAAAGGCTATGCCATGCAGACGATCCGCATCCTCGTCCTTGAGTGCGGCTGGTCTGATTTTGTTGTATAATGCACGGAGACAGTTGCGATGGTATTTTGCCTCGATGGCAATCATGTCTCCTGCAGACAGCTTGGCCAGCAGTTCAGTGTCCCCCAATTCAGTGGCACATCTCCGAACGTTCTTGTCAATTTCCTTTGTAGCTGCTTCGTGCAAGTCTGCAGTGCCAGCTGGCTTATTGCAGAAGAAACAGATAGGCTCGGTTGACTGTTGAAGCCTGTGGGCAGCTGCTGATCGTGTGTGCACGGTTGGAGTACCGGTACTAGATTGCTGTCCTGAAGCTGATTCTGCTCTGCTCTGCTGGTCAAACATTTTTTTGTTAAACTTTAAACGACATTTCTTGTGCCACTGAGCACTGTGTGTCCTCAAGGTAGCTTCTACGCCATCGCCATCATCCAGTCTGTTCACGTTGAGTTCCATTGGCATGTGCCGAAGTCTCTTGAACTGGAGGAGGTCTTCTGTCAATGATGCATAGCCACTACCACTCGGTTTCATGGTTGATCTTAGTGGGCACTGCAAAGGTTCATCTGTCTCTGCTTGGCAAAGAATACAAAGCTCCCAGTTAGTTCTTGGGGGTGGTCTTGATTGCTTGGACGTAGAGGGCTGGGCTGGGTCTATGAGGATATGACGCTTTGCCATAGTGACGATCAGGTCTGGGAGGCTTGTATCTTGGCTTCGATCATCAGGCAGGGAATCCTGCAACACACAAGTACAACAATTGTGTTAGTACCAGCCACCACAGTTTACATTCATTGGCATCAATATTTGATATGTTGAGGTAATTGACCTCTCACTGTCCTCAGAGGTCAAAGCTAAACACCTGTAAATAATTACCAACGCTGTGTGGAATATGTAGACAATTTTATTGGAACACAAATGCATGGTTTGTACATCATAAACATGTTTACCATTAACCAATGACGCCAAACATCAATATTGTGATACTTTGAGGTCATTGACCTCTCACGGTCCTCAGAGGTCAAATCTGCCTTACCTCCCGATCTGAAAATGAAGCTTATGGCATGTACTAACACTGGTAGAAATTTCATGCTTTAGTCATAATTTGCACAATTCTTATGATATGAGAGATTATCAGCTGTACTAGGAACAGTGTTTCAGTATAGGCTACGGGTAGGGTAGTGTTCTAGGCAAAGGCCCATTCGCTTGAAATGTTATATGCTCTACTTTAATTACTACTCTACATTCAATGTTTCCACCATGGTTTACCCAGGATCACAATTAGTATATGTGAGGGCTGGGGACGTGGAAGAACGAGGAATAGGAAGGGAAAGAAGGATAAATAAGGGAATAGGTGAGGAGAGAGAGTCTCTAATAAAGGGGGTGGACAAGAGAGAAGGCGACGATGTTGTGATGACACAAGCTAACCTTATCTACCAGAGAGGGGAGATATTGCTGACCGAGGTAGATGAGTGTCCACAGTGAGGAGGTGAGGGAGAGAGTGAGAGAAGGTGAGGGAGAGAGTGAGAGAAGGTGAGGGAGAGAGTGAGAGAAGGTGAGGGAGAGAGTGAGAGAAGGTGAGGGAGAGTGTGAGAGAAGGTGAGGGAGAGTGAGAGAAAGTGAGGGAGAGATAAGGCGAGCAGAAGGAAGAAGATTGCTGAACCAACACTCCTCACTCCTCGCCGTCACCTTGCACCCCACATAACTGACTGTCGCACTGATAACCTTTGGCCTGTACCTCCCACCAACACACGCCTCGCCTGCCTCCTTGAAGAGAGGACAGAGATTCCTTCTGGCTTTGTGTGTGGGCAGACGTGCTTCACTACGCGCTGTGATAAGTGACTACGAGAAGAGTATTTGTCTAAGTGCAGCGAGCGAGATACGTGGTATTCCTTCCAGGTACACGCGCTCAAGGATGTGGCTGAGACCCACTCTGCCGCTTCACCCCCGCCACGCCCTAAACCACCGTCCGCCGCTCCCACGGGGCATGTGCTTTTCAACTCAAGGATGTGGCTGAGACCCACTCTGCCGCTTCACCCCCGCCACGCCCTAAACCACCGCCCGCCGCTCCCACGGGGCATGTGCTTTTCAACTTTGGTGAATGAGTGGAATGGTCTCAGTAGACAGGTAGTTAGTGCGGAGTCATTAGGGAGCTTTAAAGGGGAGCTGGATAAGTTCATGGATGGGGATGAAAGGTGGATGTAGGTAGTGTTAGGTGACAGGAACTACCACGTGTAGGCCTCGCGGCCTCTTGTAGCTTCCTTATTTTCTTATGTTCTTATGTTCTTAACTCTACGCTGCTACCACGCCCTACTAGAGCACCTGCACCTGTGGCCTTTCTCCTGGGCCCCTGAGATGACGGGGCCGCGGCGGGGCAAACAGGGAGCGCTCTGCGTTGCCTCTGGGGGCGGGTGAGTGTAACTTTACGCTGCCGCGATGTCCCAGAAACACAACCCGCCCCTGTGGCTTTTCTCCTGGGCCACAGGGATTCCCGGGGCCGCCGTGGGGCGACGAAGGAGCGCTCCGCTTTGCCCCAAGGGGTAGATACGTGCAACTCTACGGTGCCACGACGTCCTACCACACTATCTGCCCCTGTGGCTTCCCTTCAGGGCCCTCAGGGGACCACTGGGCATTGGGGCGAGACACTAGCGGCGGGCTAGGGGCGGAGGTGAAACTCTACGCTGCTACGACGCCCTACTAGACACCTCCTCCAGAAGGCTTTCCCTGGGTTCCCCCTGGGACCCCGGGGCATGGCGAGACACACGCAGCAGGGTTTGAGGACCCCTTGAGTGCCACGTACAGGCCCACCATGAGGCTACGCAGCAGATGGTGATGTATTCATTTGATTGACAATGCATGACAGGGGCGGGCGTTTAATGGATGCCCCCGGAGTAACTATGCAAGGTAGGGACCTCGGGGGGGACAGGGAGGGTCGCCCCCCGGGGGCAATGCCGGGGCGTTTACCAGCCCGGGGAGACAAGCTCCCCGTATCTCCGAAGCCACGGGTACTGCTCCGTTTACCTTCGGTAGGAAAAGAGATATGCCCAACCTGGCACCCTTCAGGTAGGGGTGCCGGGGATTAATTGTCATTGCCACGTCAGCGGCCGATTGGATAGAACCGTAGCGGGTTGGGGGGCCGCTAAACAGGAGCATCAACCCCGACCCTAGACCCAACCCAGTTGAGCCCCGACACTACACCCCCTTCGGACGTCGGGGCTTAACAGTATACATTGTCAAACAACCAATCACCCAGGGAGCAGTGTTTCAGTGCCGCGCGTGACGCGTATTTGTGCAATGTAGCTACTCGGGCAAAGGGTAGCTGGTGAGATCGCTACACCGGTCACTTGTGTCACGTGTCAGAGTCACGTGTTACATCCTCCCCCGCTCTGACACGATGCCACTTAGCCTTGTACAGTATTGCTTATTACAGCCATGCTGTTTTCATGAACTGCTCATTTAGTAAATAACATGTCCATTAATATCAATTGTATTGTTATAAGCTAATGTTCCATTACTAGTAAACATAATGATGAAATAATTAATTATTTCACTGAGTGGCAACCGTACGTACACATTGCATACATCCATTCGTCGCATTCGCTGTGACAAAATACCGGCCGCCGTGATTTTTCTCACTTCATCGCACGTCTAAGGGAAGTTTCAAAAAACATATGTGTATAGAACATGTTCTACTTTTCTACACTACTCCGTAGTGTGGTAGATGGTTTATAGAATTCTCAAAGGAATGCATACTTATATTGCAAATAGAAGAAAGTTTGGAAATTTAGATTTCATAATTTTGTGCCTGTGGAGATTTTATAATTAAATGAGTGAATACTTTCGAAATTTGATGTAAATATTTAATTCATGGCATAAAAATTTGTGTGTATTTAAGATGTATTTACAAATGTATTTGAATACAATTAATGTATTTAGTATTTAAATACATTCGTAAAATGTATTTAGTATTTGGTATTTAAATACATTTCTTCCATGTATATAGTATTTAATATTTAAATACATTCAATGTATTTAGTGCCCAGCTCTGTATATAGATAGCATAGCATAGACATATAAATTTAGTTTACTGACCAAGCCACGCATCGCGCTCAAGTGAGCTCATGAATACCAGCATATTGATATGTGCCGGCGACAATATAATAATAATAATGATGCAAATGATAAAAAATCTGAATATTAACAATAATTATACAAATAGCTTATGATGATAAATATTATATATATATTATATATTATAATATATATATATATATATATATATATATATATATATATTATATATATATATATATATATATATATTATTATTATTATATATTATTATTATATATCATATATAATATATAATTATATATATATAATTATATATATATATATATATATATATATATATTATATATATATTATATATATATATATATATATATATATATATTATATTATATATATTATATCTATTATATATATATATATATATATATATATATATATATTATATATATATATATATATATTATATATATATATATATATATATATATATATATATTATATATTATATATATTATTATATTAATATATATATATATATATATATATATATTATATATATATATATATATATATATATATATATATATATATATATATATAATAATAAAAGCGAAAGTGTGTCTGTCTGTCTGTTTGTCTGTCCGCGATAGGTGCCGCCCCCCGTGGCGGAATCCCATCATATGTCACAGTTTTGGAACCAGCTCGACCAGGGGAAGGTTTTAAGCACACTTATGAGATGATCCGATCACTTTTTTTCTTTTTTCTTTTTAGCAGCCTATTAGCGAGAATTGTGAGAAAAAAAATGTGGGTTGCGAGAATTGAGGAAACCCTGATGTAGGGTGACGGGTAATGGGTGAGTGAATGGGTGGGGTGATGGGTAATGGGTGGGGGGTGATGGGTGAGGGAATAGATGGGGGGTGATGGGTAATGGGTGAGTGAATGGGTGTGTGGTGATGGGTAATGGCTGAGTGAATGGGTGGGGGGTGATGGGTAATGGGTGAGTGAATGGGTGGGGGAATACATACATTTCTACATCCATGATTTCAGGAAAGTTAGAAGGGGCTATCTGGAGAGTCTGTGTTTGGTGGGCCCAAGGCCCACCAAACACAGGTGGTGGGCCGAAGGCCCACCAATAGCCCTAATGGGTGAGTGAATGGGTGGGGGGTGATGGGTAATGGGTGAGTGAATGGGTTGGGGGTGATGTGAATGGGTTGGCGTTAATACATACATTTCTACATCCATGATTTCAGGAAAGCTAGAAGGGGCTATCTGGAGAGTCTGTGTTTGGTGGGCCGAAGGCCCACCAATAGCCCTCCGCAGGAGCTAGCCAAAAAGGCCGCCCGGAGGGCGGCTTTGCTGCTAGTATATATATATATATATATATATATATATATATAATATCACTATTGGGTTTTTTTACATTTTTTTTATCTTATTGATAATATATTATTACAATTTCTTATTAGTATTGCTATACTAATATTTCATTATTACAATTGCTATCATTGTTATCATCATACTAGTATCATTATCTTTATTATTATCATTATGATCATTATCAATATTATTATTATCATTATCATTTTGATTATTATTATCATCATTGTTATCAATATTATTGTTACTATCACTATTATTGTTATTATTATTTTATCTAAGTTATTATTATTATTATTATTACTATTGTTGTTTTTATTATTATAATCATTATCATCATTTATTTTTTATTATTATTTTTGTTATTATTTCAAAGACGTAGAAGTCGTAGACGGAGACCCGTGTAACGCGAGTTTTCTTCAAAATAGATGGTAAAGAAAGATACGAGGGGTCAGTCATATCTGAGGTGTGAAGACTCTGAGACACACACACATACCTTTGAAATAATTATATTAATAATAAAAAAATAATAATAATTTGGATGATAATAATAAAAACAATAATGAAAATGGTGATGATAATAACCATAATAATAGTACACTAATAATAATAATAATAATAATAATGATAATAATAATAGTAACAATAATGAAAATGTGAGCTAGGCTACATTTTTGTAGTGACGCCTGTGTGATATGTAATGGTCCGTTTTCTGTGATGGTCTACCCTCAGGGGTAGAGGGAGTGAGGGAGGGAGGTTTCACAGCGCGGCATTGTCAGCTGAATTGCAACCGGCCAATGATAACACGCACCTCAGATTCTGAGCCAATGAGCATTACGCTACCATAAGCGTCTCGGCAGTCGGAGTAGTCACTAGTCAGTTATTGGTCTTGGCACTAGTCAGGAGTCTGTTTAGAGAAAAAAAAAAGAAAAAAAACCATAATACCGAAATCCAATACCGAGCAAATATACCGATACCGGTATACCGATGCAATACTAATAAAGATACCGGTAATACCGACGACAAAATACCGGTATTTCGGTATACCGGATACTGGTGCACATCCCTAGTTGGGAACTTGGAGTGTCTCACTCAACGTGTTCACATCCACTCTGCGTTGCGCTACGACAAAGCTGCTTTCATATACTTTTGTTATCCTGTTACTTGGTCAATATATACATTATTAATTAGTTGACCAAGTCTTTTTATTTCCACCGTTATAATATCTGGTGGCAGCAGGTGGCAATATACTTGAGGCCCGCACCCCGAATATCGGCTGTGCTTTTCATGGCTTCATGCCTTCTTGCCTCATAGACTTTCATATCCAACAGCCTTTTTTATTTCCACCATCATAATCTTACATTCACTGCCTGTATAAAGTATTCCTTGTGCATAGAAATATGAAAATAACGCACTATTTTACGTTTAGGAACGAATCCTCTTGTAACAGAATCGTTTTGGTTAAGGATATAGATACTACATACCGCCAGAATTTTAATTTCCTAAATTTTTTTTGTGGACCTCGGAGATTGTTCATATACGAGTGGTTGTTCATAAAATTCTTATGTACATATTCTTATAATTCATTTAAAGTTGGTTTCGTGCCTTATAATGAGGTAACAACATATTTTGTGAAGTTTTGTTGATGGAATCATATACGTCAAGGGATGAATATTTATCGGTTTTTACACACACATGTGAATAAATATTTATTGATCTATAGTTTTATTTAAATACTCCCAGTGGTCACCAGCAAAGGTATTACAAGAAAAAGAAGCCCAGAGTCTCCCCAGACCCAGACCGTATTATGTATCTTTTAACAGCAGATAATTCTGCTAAATTGACTTTACAGCTATATCTATGACTTTACGATGGTGTGAGTTCATATAAGGAATAATATTAATAGAGTTCCTTAGTCGTGCTGATCGTTATTTACCCTATACATAACAGATTCTTGCAATGGCTATAATGGTTGATAATTGTGAAATATAAGCAGGTTTACCCGTATAATCTGTAAATGAAAATACTATTTAGACATACATTAACTCTTATTTGTGTCTCAGATAGTGAATAGTTCCTGCATACATGAGTTAAGAGACGAAACATAACCTTCTGTGCCCAATTTGTTCCTTTGCGCCTGTAGTCTCTGTCGATGGGAACCGTAATCTCTTTGACGAAAATCTTGATTAGTTGTTTTCATACAACTTACTAATATACATACACATACAACTTACTAATATACATATACATACAACTTACTAATATACATATACATACAACTTACTAATACACATGTGTGGTGACCACTGGGAGTATTCAAATAAAAGTATACAAAAAAAATATGCATGCACATGTGTAAAACCGATATATATTCATCCCTTGACGTATATGACCACATCAACAAAACTTCACAAAATATGTTGTTACCTCATTATAAGGCACGAAACCAACTTTAAATGAATTATAAGAATATGTACATAACATTTTTATGAACAACTACTCGCATATGACCACTGGGAGTATTCAAATAAAAGTATAGATCAAGAAATATACATACACATGTGTGGTGACCACTGGGAGTATTCAAATAAAAGTATAGATCAAGAATATTCATACACATGGCAAAACCGGTATATATCCTTGACGTATATGACCCATCAAAAAACTTCACAAAATATGTGTTACCTCTTATAAGGCATGAAACCAACTTTAAATGAATTATAGAATATGTACATAAGGATTTTTGAACAACCACTGTATCTGGAACAATCTCAGAGGTCCACAAAAGAATTAGGAAATTAATTCTTGCAGTATGTAGTATCTATATCATATTTCCAACCAGGGAAATATCCCTGGGGGAAATTTCAGGATTCTAGGGGGGAAATTTATCCTGAGGGATATCGAAATTAATAGCATTTAGTCGACAAAAAAAAAATCTTACGATGTGGCTATTGCCTTTCTTCAATATATATAGATATAGAGGATAGTGTGTGTCTATATACTTGTGTCAAGCAAGTCAATTTGTGTTTTGGTATTTGACCACTGTAAATCTGGACTGCGCACGGAATATCGGCTTTGCAGATCGGCCTGTTGTTGGCCCTATAATCGGAGGGCCGCTCGATTCATATATATATAACGGATCATATAGAGTAGTTTATCAGTATATATGATATACTGAAATCTTCGTAAATGTTTGTTCTATAATATTATCAATAAAAACAGTAAAACACGATAAAGAAATGCCATTACGAGACTCTGAAGAAATATGCATGAACTTAATATTCACTTCAACTCTTCGCCATTTAAAACTTTGCGAGTCAACTTTTATCATGAAGGTATCAATAGAAGCGCAATTTTATTAGCTTTCCATTGGTGTATTTCGTTTTCTGATAAATGAATTACCACCATGCATAAATTAGCGTTAACTAAATAAATAAAATCATCAATCGGGTAATTTTCCCGATTGATGAGGTTATTTATTTAGTTAACGCTAATTTATACATGGTGCTAATTCATTTATCAGAAAACGAAATATATAGGTAAATAAATAACATCATCAATCGGGAAAATTACCCGATTGAGGATTTTATTTATTTACTTAACGCTAATTTATGCATGGTTCTAATTCATTTATCAGAACATGAAATATATCAATGGAAAGCTAATAAAACTGCGCTTCTATTGATACCTTTCATGATAAAAGTTGACTCGCAAAGTTTTAAATGGCGAAAAGTTGGTGAATATTCGTTCATGCATATTTCGTCAGAGTCTCGTAATGGCATTTCTTTAGCGTGTTTTACTGTTTTTTATTTGATAATATTATAGAACAAACATTTACGAAGATTACAGTATATCATATATACTGATAAAGCAGTCTTATATGATAGTCCATAGACCACTATATATCTTTGTCGGGCGGGCCGCAGGCCGCTATGCAGCCTGGCAATTTCAAAACATTGTCGCGTGAACAGTCCAGAGATATAGTGGTCTATGGTTTTGGCTATTTTTTCCTTGTCCACATGAAGGGGGAAATCCGGATGGTGGAATTGGTTGAAGGGGGAAACAACAGAAAAAGGGTTGGGAACCACTGATCTATATCCTTAACCAAAACGACTCTATTGCTCTAGACTCCTCTCAGTCTCACTCGGCCTGTCTATTTCGTTCGGTTCTCCGCGTGTCCACTATGTTCTAACAGAGCTGGGCACTAAATACATTGAATGTATTAAATACTAAATACTAAATTCACGAGAAATGTATTTAAATACCAAATACTAAATACATTTTATGAATGTATTTAAATACTAAATACTAAATACAGCAATTGTATTTAAATAAATTTTAAATACATTTTAAATTCACACAAATTTTTACATGTCCGAAAAAAATTATATATTCTTAAGATTTCCTGAGATTTTGGGCTTCCTTCGAAATTTCCTTCTCTGGCCTAAATTTCCTTAAAATAAAGAAATGTCCATGAAAGTGAAAACACTGGTTCACTGTAACATCAGGATTGCCAGATAGTTGGGCGGGTTTATGGCCAAATTAACTGATAAAAAAGTATTTACATTTTTATATTATGAGTATTTAAATACAATGTATTCAAATACTCATAAAAGTATTGAAATACTGTATTTAAATACATGAAAACCAATGTATTTATAAATACAGTTATAAATACACAAATACATATTTAAATAAAAAAAATAAAAAAATACTGCCCATCTCTGTGTTCTAACCTACGATCTCTACCTGCCCAAGGTGCTCCAGCCATCTTTCCTTGTCAATTTTGTTTAAGCCTCGTATCTGCCTGCCATTCTATTGTACCGTAGATAACAATAAAGTCGCCAGGACAGCTTTTTTTTCTGTTTACAGACGTGTGGTGACTATAATACTTATATTTCTACATCCATCATTTCAGGAAAGTTAGAAGGGGCTATCTGGAGAGTTTGTCATTTTGTGTCTTCATCTGTGTCATATTATGGCTATAAATGAACAAATGACAAAAATATCTACAAAGTGGCTACCAACAAAAAAGTCGCCATCTAGTGTTTATTTACTGAGTGTCCTACCACTGTCGTCGTCGCCCGAAAAAAAAACGAGTACTAAAATTTGAAACCGTATATACTTGCAGCTACAAAGCATTAAACAACGCTGAAACAGAGTAGATTATCCAGTCTTGATATAAACTACTGTGTATCATCTTCAGTGGCACATAAAAATCAGTAGTAATAATTCGTAATACATGGCGCCTGGCGACATGATTGCAGGTGGCGACTTTACTGTTATCTATGGCTTTCTATCTGCCTGTCCACTCTATTTTAGCCTCCTTTCTACCTGTGTTCTGTTATAGCCTCCTCTCTGTCTGTATATGTTGTAGTTTTTTATCTGCCTGACTTTTCTATTCTGACATCCTATGTGCCTGTCTGTTTTGTTGCATGTAGCATCATCTCCGCCTATCTATAAATTTCTGGCCTCGCTTCTGACTGTCTGTTCTTTTATAGCCTCTTCTCTACCTGTCTATTTTGTAGCCTCCTTTCTACCTGTCAAATTCAAATTTCGTCTGTCTATTTCAGTTTTTCCCGCCTTTCTGCTTGTCTAAAACGTAAATTTAAAAAAGAATTAGAGATAAACTGGTTCACAAATAGGGTGATACATGATAGGAATGGAGTCAGTCATCAGGTAGTTAGTGCGGACTCAATAGGGAGTTTTAAAAGGAGGCTAGACAATTTCATGGATGGGGATGAAAGGTGGATGTAGGTAGTAGAGTTAAGTAAGAGGATGTACCACGTGTAGGTTGGTCTCACGACCTGTTGTAGCTTCCTTATTTTCATGTTCTTATTCTGTTGTAGCATCCTCTCTGATGTTTATTCGTAGCAATTATCTGCCTGTACTATAGCCTCCTCTCTTCCCATCTATTATGTTGCAGCCTCTTCTCTGCCTTTTTACTGTTTTAGCTTTTCTGTCTAATATTATGCTGCAGCCTCTTCTCTGCCTTTTTACTGTTATAGCTTCTCTGTCTAAAGCCGCGGTCACACGAGCAACTTTTCCGTAAATATTCAGGCGCAATATTCAGCAAAGGCAATTCCTTGCCATGTTTTGGTCACACGGACTTTCACAGAGGTAGCAAGAGTTTTAATGGCAATTTTGGCTTCTCAAGATGTATCCTGTTGTATTGTTAATTAGCAGTTGAAATGTTAGGCTCGACTGTTTCGAGCATAGCTTCAGACGAGCTCACCTCCTTGGGTTCGGGAGCCCACGCGGACAGAGTTAGTCCGGCTGGCATGCTGTCTGTATCTGCCTTCACAAGTAAAGACGTTGCCACACTAAAGTGTTTCCTGTGTCCTAGCCAGTCAGGAAGAATAACACATGGCGCTGTGGACAGGATCTCTTCGTCGTCTTCCTTCACCCTGACTGGTGTTCGCGGGATAGCCGTTCTGTGGCGACGACAATACCAACATGGGAGACATGGAGCAACTGGCGAATCTGATAGTGCAGCAGACAACGCTCTCGGCCCAGCGTGAGGAACGTATGGTGGCTATTAGGGGTGGGCGCGAATCGATTCCGGAATCGATTCCGACGATTCCACCACAGAGGCAGTGGAATCGATTCCACTCAACGGAATCGATTCCTCGGAAACGATTCCACAGATATTTCACATAGTAATTTGAGTAAACACTGAACAGTGGCAGCGTAGAGAGTTTTTGCCATTTGATTGGCCAATAACTCGTGACGGCACGAGAGTTGCCAGTGAAGCTGGCTGGGGCTCGGCGGACCTCACTCAACCACCACCGGTCATTTCCTCACTGAGTCACTCCTGTCCTCAGCCGAGTCACCCCCGACTCGAGTGCAAGTCCTCCTCAGGACGGTACATTATGTCGCGCAGCACCACAACTATGACTAAATTATATTACAAAATGTTTCACTATATAGTGTTTTCTTATTGTAGGGTAGCCTTCATCTCATAACAAGTATAATAATATTTTAAAACAAAATATTTATTATATTTTCCAGATATACGTAAAGGAAAGACTAGGTAGTAACTAGCCTAACTAGTAACTAGTATACTACTACTACTACTACTACTACTACTACTAATAATAATAATAATAATTATAATAGGAGTAATAATAATAATAATAATAATAATAATAATAATAATAATAATAATAATAATATAATATGCTCCATAAAATGTAGGTAACAAGGGCAGAAGGCAGTATGAATCGTAAAAGCTACGCGCAATGGAATCGAAACAGCTCCCTGCCAGCCTCCAGGCGCCAGTGCGCGAGAGGAATCGATACCGGAATCGATGCCGGAATCGTTTCGTGCGAAACGATTCCGGCATCGATTGTGCTTAACGATTCCGGTATCGATTTGTGCTTAACGATTCGGTATCGATTCCTCTCTCGCGCCGCATGGCAAGACCGAACAGTCTTGCACGACTACTACTACTACTAATAATAATAACCAATTATTATAATTATAATAAGAGTAATAATAATAATAATAATAATAATAATAATAATAATTATAATAATAATAATAAATAATAATAATAGCAATAAATATGAGTAATACTACTACTACTACTAATAAATAATAATAATAATATAATAATATGCTCCATAAAATGTAGGTAACAGCGCAGAAGGCAGTATGAATCGTAAAAGCTACGCGCAGCGGCGCAATGGAATCGAAACAGCTCCCTGCCAGCCTCAGGCGCCAGTGCGCGAGAGGAATCGATACCGGAATCGATGCCGGAATCGTTTCGTGCGAAACGATTCCGGCATCGATTTGTGCTTAACGATTCCGGTATCGATTTGTGCTTAACGATTCGGTATCGATTCCGCATCGATTCCTCTCGCGCGCTGCGCTGGAGGCTGGCAGGGAGCTGTTTCGATTCCATTGCGCGTAGCTTTTACGATTCATACTGCCTTCTACGCTTGTTACCTACATTTTATGGAGCATATTATATTATTATTATTATTATTATTATTATTTCATTATTATTATTATTATTATTATTATATTATTATCATTATTATTACTCTTATTATTATTATCATTACTATTATTACTCCTATTATAATTATTATCATTATCATTATTATTATTATTATTATTATTTTTATTATTATTATTATATTAGTAGTAGTAGTAGTAGTAGTAGTAGCAGTAGTAGTAGTAGTAGTTGTTGTAGTAGTATCGTTATTCTTACTCCTGCATTGGATTTATTTGTTAAAAGTTGTATATATATATATAATATTATTATTATTATTATTATTATAGTAGTAGTAGTAGTAGTAGTAGTAGTAGTAGTACTCATATTTATTGCTATTATTATTATTATTATTATTATTATTATAATTATTTATTATTATTATTATTATTATACTCTTATTATAATTATAATAATTGTTATTATTATTATTAGTAGTAGTAGTCGTGCAAGACTGTTCGGTCTTGCCATGCGGCGCGAGAGAGGAATCGATTCCGGAATCGATTCCACCGATTCCGCCAACCTCAAGAATCGGAATCGTGAATTTCCAAGATAACGATTCTTGCCCACCCCTAGTGGCTATGATGGAGCGCTTACTGAGCCCCTGTGGCTCTGGCGCGGCCAGCAGTGATCACCGCCCTGCCACCAATGACGCCCCAGCAAGGCTGCCTGGCGCCGCTACACCAGCACCATTCCTGACCTCATCGGCTTCACTACGTGACTTCGCCGCCTGGAAGATGAAATTCGACGGGTATATGTTGTTGACCCGCGCCGATAACCTACCGCCGAAGGAGCAGCGAGCCATCCTGCTGAGCCTGTTGGACGAAGATTGGACTAGGGTGATCAGGTACGCTCTTCCAGTAGCTGAGGACACTCTTGCAAAGGAGGTCGTAATGGCAATGGAGGCGCATCTCAGGACGTAAAGGAACGTCTTGGTGGATCGGCGCGAGTTCTACTCCCGGATACAGGAGGAAGGGGAGACCTTCGACGACTTCCTTTGCTCCTTGAAGGAAATTGCCTCCTTTTGTGACTTCTGTCAACATTGCTTCGACACCCAACTTCGAGACCGCGTGGTGTGTGGTGCACGAGACGATGAGGCAGTGAAAACAATTCTGGAAAATAAGGATTTGACGCTTAACAACGCAGTTGATGTCTGTCGAGCGTCAGAAATGGCCAGGAATACTCATGCTGTGCTTCGTAGTGGTGCGATAGGCAAAGTATCTGCGTACCGGCGACAGAGGAGTCAGACCCGCGAGTATGGTGCAACTCGGGACATTAATCAGAAGTGTACGCGGTGTGGTTA
Source organism: Chionoecetes opilio (assembly GCA_016584305.1). Taxonomy (NCBI): domain Eukaryota; kingdom Metazoa; phylum Arthropoda; class Malacostraca; order Decapoda; family Majidae; genus Chionoecetes; species Chionoecetes opilio. The sequence goes on along the minus strand of JACEEZ010010611.1, from coordinate 57,551 downwards.
CAGACGCCATAAAGACTCTACTGCCTGTCCGACTATTGGTGCTACCTGCCGGAATTGTGGTGAATCAGGGCACTTCCAATCAGTGTGTGGACGCTTTGACGTGGATGTATCGGACGCCTCCACAGAACGTACCACAGAGAGTTTGTCAGTGCCGACTACCTCGAGATGGGGGGAACGTCGCCATCGTCAATGTAAGCGACAAGTGAGACAAACCATTGCCGATGTCTACACTAAAGTAAAGGCTGGCTGCACGCCCCACTCCTCAAGTGTCTGTGACGGTGACTCACCCGGCAGGTGTCGCTAACGTCCGCTGTACGCCCGACACAGGAGCAGAGACTACAGTTATGGGCAGTCAGCTGGCTCTTCGTTTAGGGAAACGACATGATAACTGTTTCCTGCCCACGCATCGTTCAGTGCTGTTGGAGGCAACCCACTGGAGTGTAAGGGTCAAGTTGGTTGCTCACTGGAATTAGGGGGTCACCGCACTGAAACAGCCGTCCACGTAATTGACAACTTGTCAGGAATGCTGATTAGCTGGTTCGACCGTTCAGCGCTAGGGATCGTACCTGCTGACTTTCCACGGCGAATCGGTACAGTTGTATCTGACCCAAAGGACTCCAAGTATGATGTGCCTGCAACACTGTTTGTGGACCAGAACAGTAAGGATGTAAGTCACGAAGTCATCGCTCAGTTACCAGCATGGGCACACGACACTGATCCGTCAGAGGAGGTTCGGGGCCGCGCACGCGGTCAAATCCAGGCATGTTTTCCACGCGTGTTTAGTGGCGAATCAGAGCTGCGCACAATGACTGGTAAGCCAATGGTGATAGAACTTACGTCTGACGCGGAGCCATTTGCAGTCACCACCGCCAGACCGCTGCCCTACAGCTGGAGAGACGACATCAAGAAGCAACTCAATGACCTCCTTGCCAAACATATAATCGCGCCCGTCGACTACCCTACGGATTGGTGCACCCCATGGTGCCTGTGCCAAAGAAGAATGCCGGTATCAGAATGTGCGTGGACTTAACCAAGCTGAAAAAAATACGTGCGGCGTCCGACATACCCCATGCTTCCACCACACGTTGCGGTCGCTGATATCGCAGCAGGTCACGCCCGCTGGATGACCACAATGGACGCCGCCATGGGGTATCACCAGATCGCGATTGCTCCTGAAAGCCAGGACCTAACGTGCTTCATTACACCGTGGGGCAGATTTAAATTCAAGCGCGCGGTCATGGGATTGGTGTCCCCCGGGGATGAATTTCAACCGCAGAGGAGACATCGCTCTGGGAGGCATACCCTACACCATCAAATTTGTCGACGACATCCTCGCTTACGACGACACATATCGGGCACACCTCCAACACGTGACTGACATCATGCGAAGATGCGACGAGGCCGGCATCACTTTAAACCCTAAGAAGTTTCTCTTCGAATTCGAAGAAGCGTCTTTGGAAAAATAGGGAGAAATAGGGAGAAACTGGTTCACATATAGGGTGGTGAATGATTGAAATGGATTCTTGTGTATGGAAGCGCGTCAGACATATAACATCAAACATTCAAACATCAAAGTGATCAATAATAAGTTGGTATCCCCTAAAATTTTTAGTTATTAATAGACCGTCAACAAAGAAAATGGAAACCATCCCTAACTCATGTAAATTTTTCTAGGTGGTTTGTATCCTTCAAAACGCTTAAAAAAACGTACAAGAATGTACAGGGCTTCACAATTCTACCTGTTCAAATATGTAATATGTTATGTAATATTGCCTGTCTTGTAATCGGTTCTTGCCACTATGTAGCTATTTATTTCAACTTCTGTACTATATTGAATTAGAGCGTGCATTAAAAATGAATGTCAAATAATATGCGTTGGTGGTGGGAATTCTGTGAGAATATTCTGACAAGAATATTCTTGGAAGACTAACATATTAGTCTTCACAAAACAGCGCAATTATATCCGAGTTTGGGCCGCGTTTGTGTTGCCGGCTGTAATATTGCCAGAAAAGTTGCTCGTGTGACCGCGCCTTAATATTATGCTGCAGCCTCTTCTCTGCCTTTTTACTGTTATAGCTTCTCTGTCTAATATTATGCTGCAGCCTCTTCTCTGGCTTTTTACTGTTTTAGCTTTTCTGTCAAATATTATGCTGCAGCCTCTTCTCTATGGTTATCGGTTCTTTTCTCTACCTTTCTATTGTTCTGGCCTCTTTTCTGCCTGTCTATCCTGCTCTGGTATCCTATCTACCTTTTTTTTCCTAGCCGAATTTGTCTATTTTATTGTCGCATCTGCCGTCCTGTTATCTTCTAGTCTTCTCTCTGCCTATGTTTCTTTTTTATGATTGTCTATTCTCTTGTGGCATCTTCTTTATCTATCTAATATACTTGTCAGGGCCGAGGTGGCTATCAATGAATATTATCATTATCAATCTTCAGAATGGTGGGGAAGAAAAGTCAAGGAGTATTATTACCCCGATTATATTTCCACAAACAATAGCAAGGCTAGCAGGCTACTGGCTTAGCCTGGCTAGGCTACTGACTTAGCCTGGCTAGGCTACTGACTTAGCCTGGCTAGGCTTATTAGCTAGTAGCCAAGTAACATGAACCAAACAACTAACTACTCGGGAACTAACATTAGTTGTATCAGAGCAGGGGCATGTCACCCAAATAACTCCCTGTAACCCAGCCTGGATGAGAAATATTGCAGCAACAATCTTCAGCAACGTAGTTACCACTTCAGGCAGCGGGGAGTGTTGAATGGTGTCGGGACAGTGAAGGGCAGTCTGGATGAGCGCCCTATTCTCCAGCGAATGCCTTCAGGGGAAGAGAACATCAGCTTGTGATGGAAGTGTTGTCTGGTTGAGAGCGGCTAGCTATCTGCTCAGGGTTGTGAACTTTTGTAGCCCACATTATCGTACCGAGCCACCAAAATAATCGTATTTTCAGATAGATTATAATTTATCGTACAACCTTAGCTAAAATAATATAGTCAGTAGATAACTATATACATAATTGAATTCAGCATTCCACATATAAAAATATTTTCTCTTTTCACCAAAATATATAATATATCCAATCATGACACAAAATTCCATCTAAATTTTTTTTTTTCTCCAAAATAAATAAAATTAAATGAAACTAAAATATATTTAGTAACACATATAATAATGACTCAAAAGAAGCTGAACTCGAAAACTCTACATAGCTATCATCCTCAAAAGAAAAGAGGAATTCCTGTTCCTCCTCTATTCTTTTATCCCGTGTCAGCATGATAGTGTGTCAGTTGTCATCGACACATCCTATCATGTGTAGGGATGAAAGTAACAATCTCCCTTTTCTCGTACACACTGCGCTGCTGGAAGAGAACCAAGTATGGTTCCCGTTAGAAGTCAGTTTCTTACCTTTGTTTTGGTAGGGTTAATCCTGCTAAATACCCTCTCACAATCTGCGTTCTAATGCGGCAAGCAACGGTCCAAATCCATGTCATGCAATGAACCAAAAGTCAAACTCAAAACTCTCTCTCTCTCTCTCTCTCTCTCTCTCTCTCTCTCTCTCTCTCTCTCTCTCTCTCTCTCTCCTCTCTCTCTCTCTCTCTCTCTCTCTCTCTCTCTCTCTCTCTCTCTCTCTCTCTCTCTCTCTCTCTCTCTCTCTCTCTCTCTCTCTCTCTCTCTCTCTCTCTCTCTCTCTCTCTCTCGCGGAAGTTGACAGCGAGATTTTTTTTTTTGTTTTTTGCGATGACAAGTTTTGTATGACTTTATAATGTATTTTATATTTGTGAGTCAATTATCGTGTACGATTCTCAACCATGCATCGTGCATCGTACGGATAATCAAATTATCGTACAGTTCAAAACCCTGTATCTGCTTAACCAAAGGCAGCGAGGCTCCGGCATCACCGTTGCTAAACTACCCCCTTTTACCTCTGGACACGGGAGTGGCGGTATCGACGTGGCCGGCCAACAAGCACTTGAAAGGCGAACCATCGCCGGCTGGTGAAAGTGGTATTCCCCTCCTCAGGTAAGAGGAGACGAGGCAGGTGTAGTTCCTCGCAAAAATATAGCCGTAGCCGTTTGTGTATGTCAGTAATGGACAGCCGAAACAGGAAAATCATTTTACCTAAACCTAGCAAAAAAATCGACATAAAATCGTAGATTGTAAACAAGTTGGTTTCATGTCGATGTTCGTTTCATTTTGAAGGGATGTTATGAGCAAAAAACTGCCCCAGAGGCATATTTCCGTTCTCTGGAATAGTATTAGATCATAATCAGATGCTACTACTGGCACTGTGAGAGATGGCTACGAGTTGTGTGTTGGTCCCCATGGCTCCGGTACCAGAAACACCAACAGTTCCCTGTTTCTGAACTTTGCAAGGTCCAGAAGGTTGAGAATTGCAGGTTCTTGGTATCAGAGACCAGAGCTGCACCGCTGGACATGGTATAGTAATGCCGGAGGGGTAGCTAAGGAGATCGACCACATCCTCGTTAGTACTCGTTGGAGGATCCTCCAGAACTGCAGGGTTTACCGGAGTGCTGAGTTCTTTGGAACAGATCACAGACTTGTTGTTGCTACACTTAAGCTTCATGTCAAGTCCAGAAGAATCTCAAGAGGTAACCATACTGTGTTTCATCTTGAGAAACTGAAGGACTTGACATGTGCTCATGAGTATGCGGTGGCAGTCTCAAATCGGTTTGATGTGCTCGGTGCTCTCGGGGATCCTGAAGAACTGTGGGATATCTTCAAACGTGAAACTCTACAGCTGCCAAGGATGTATTGGGGAGCGCCCGAGGTCAAGGCGTGGTTTTGTCTCGACGGAGACGCTGGAGAAAATCGAGGAGAGTCGCGCTGCCAGGCTGGCTGGGAACCGGGACCAGCACAGGGCTCTGTCACGCCGGACTAGAACCCTCCTGAGGAGAGACAAGGAGAGGTATGTCAGGAGTCTCGCTGAGGATGTCGAGGGTCATTTGAACGCTAATGACCTCCGACCCGCCTACCGAGCCCTGAAGAAGCTCCGTTCCAAGTCTCCTTCTCGGGCGAGTGCTATTCGAACAGCAAATGGGCGCCTCGTGTCGGACATGGATGGGCAGATGGCTCGTTGGGCTGAGTACTTTGGGCAGTTGTTCACGGTGGACCCTCCAACTGAGCAGCTTCACACCACTGGGTTACAGGCAGCTGATGCCGATCCTCCCATTGACGAAACCGCACCCTCTATTGACGAAGTCAGCGAGACTGTAGCAAAGTTGAAGGGTGGAAAGGCAGCTGGTGTTTGTAATATCAGTGCGGAGCTCCTCAAAAATGGGGGTGAGGCCATGATCCGCGGGTTGCATGCTGTCCTGACTGCCGTGTGGCAATCAGGTTCCATTCCTCCTGACTGGAAAAGGGGGCTGGTCGTCCCTATCTGGAAAGGGAAAGGGGACCGTCAGGACTGCAACAATTACCGCAGTATTACACTGCTCAGCGTACCAGGCAAGGTGCTTGCCCATCTATTGCTGACACGAATTCGCAGTCATCTGGTGAAGCATCAGAGACCTCAGCAGTCTGGGTTCACGCCTGGTAAGTCAACAACGGACCCTATCCTAGCGCTTCGTGTCCTGGTGGAACGCCGACGTGAGTTTCGACACGGGATGCTTGCAGCCTATGTTGATCTCAAGAAGGCGTTTGACTCAGTGCATCGTGAGTCACTCTGGGATCTTCTGCGACTTCGAGGGATTCCTGCAAGGACTATTGGTTTGATAACTGGTCTGCATTCTGGGACTGAGAGTGCTGTGAAGTGTGGGGCAGGTGTATCCAGCTTCTTTCCTGTGAATACAGGAGTGAGGCAAGGGTGCGTCCTTGCCCCATCACTTTTCAAACGCTTGTATGGACTGGGTATTGGACAAGGTTGTAGATCAAAGTGATTGTGGAGCATCCGTCGGCAACACCAAGATCACTGATCTTGTTTTTGCCGATGATGCAGTAATCTTTGCTGAGTCGCTGGAGGTCCTGGTGATGACTCTCGAGGCGCTGCACGAGGAGGCAAAGCCTTTGGGACTTGAGGTCTCCTGGCTCAAGACCAAGGTCCAGGTGTTTGGAGACTTACTAGATGAAGCAGTACAGTCTGTTCATGCGTGTGTGGCGAGGACATTGAGATCTTGGAAAGCTTTACATACCTTGGTAGCGCAATCCATAATGACGGCGGGTCACGTCAAGAAGCCTTACGGCGGATTGGCATAGCCCACGGTGTTATGGACTCGCTCAGCGGAGTATTTGGCGTTGTCGGTACCTGTGCAGGAGGACAAAGATCCGGATCTTCAAGTCGCTTGTGATCCCTGTCTTACTCTATGGTTGTGAGACATGGACACTAAATAGTGACTTGAAGAGACGAATCAATGCCTTTGGTAATAAGTGTCTTCGCAGAATCATGGGTATCACTGGGATGATTACGTGTCAAATCAGCGATTGCACCGTGAGACTGAATCGAGGCCTATTACCTGCATAGTCCGTCAGCGCCAACTTCGGCTATATGGGCATGTGGCACGCTACCCTGAAACCGATCCTTCCCATCGGTTGTATCTGTAAGAGACAATCCGGCGTGGAGGAGGCCAAGGGGCGCCCACAAGGCTCGTGGCTGGGGCAAGTTGATGTTTCTTGTCGAGAGCTGCTTGGTATGGGAAAGGAGCCTGCATGGGAACTCGCGCGTGGTGACCCCCGGGAGTGGCGTCGTAGGGTGGGCGAGGCGACGCGCCCCCCGGCGTATGCCCCCAATGATTGATGATGATATGTTGGGATAAGCCATTTCTAAGGTTCCTGCTTTTGTTCATCAATACTTGCTATTTATCTCTTGTATGTTGTAGGGCCTTGAAAGTTTGTCTTGCATTCCAAATTTTGTTCATATATATTTTATTTACTTCTGTTTGTTCAATATTGTCCTTTTTCAGTGGCAGGATTTCTGCAATGTGTTCTTCAGTGTTTTCTCTAGGGTTGTTCCATCATTTAAAATTGCTGCCTAATGCACATTTGTGCCTTCATTCCAAAGTATATTTCTCCAGTTCAGTTCTAGTGTGTTAAGTCTTGCTTGATTGCTAGTTTTGATTATAATATATTATCAAATTACTTTATTTAATTTATTCATCTCTTGTATCTTGAGTGTAATATACTCAAAAAGAAAAATCTACTTTGCAGATAATATTATCTGCGGTGTTGATTTTTCTTTCATCTGATTTAGCCATTGTCCTGTGCCCCATTGATGTATTGCCTCCTTCATTTTGTGTACGTATTACAGTGCAGTGGTTTCAATTTTTGCAAAGTTTGCATCTATTTTCTTCGTGTATATTTTGATCTGTTTAATTACTTGTTGTTTTTTTACAATGAAAAACATTAGACATTTTTTTCTGACAAACTTGTAGTTACTTAAAGCATGTTTGGTGTAGATCTTTTTTTTTTTTTTTGTCCCTGGTTATACATGATGAGGCTCCAATAACTGCTCTTAGCCTTCTATTGTTGTAAATCTTGGTACTTGCATTATTGTTTGGTACACTTGATATTATATTATTTGCATTGTAACCACCATGTGCAG
>JACEEZ010010611.1:40000-45000 GCA_016584305.1 Chionoecetes opilio | reverse complement strand
TGTAGACTGTGTGGTGAATGGTGTGTGTCGACTGTGTGGTGAATGGTGTGTGTAGACTGTGTGGTGAATGGTGTGTGTTGACTGTGTGGTGAATGGTGTGTGTCGACTGTGTGGTGAATGGTGTGTGTAGACTGTGGTGAATGGTGTGTGTCGACTGTGTGGTGAATGGTGTGTGTAGACTGTGTGGGGAATGGTGTGTGTCGACTGTGTGGTTGAATGGTGTGTGTAGACTGTGTGGTGAATGGTGTGTGTAGACTGTGTGGTGAATGGTGTGTGTAGAACTGTGTGGTGAATGGTGTGTGTCGACTGTGTGGTGAATGGTGTGTGTCGACTGTGTGGTGAATGGTGTGTGTCGACTGTGTGGTGAATGGTGTGTGTCGACTGTGTGGTGAATGGTGTGTGTAGACTGTGTGGTGAATGGTGTGTGTAGACTGTGTGGTGAATGGTGTGTGTCGACTGTGTGTAGACTGTTGTGGTGAATGGTGTGTGTTAGACTGTGTGGTGAATGGTGTGTGTAGACTGTGTGGTGAATGGTGTGTGTCGACTGTGTGGTGAATGGTGTGTGTCGACTGTGTGGTGAATGGTGTGTGTCGACTGTGTGGTGAATGGTGTGTGTCGACTGTGTGGTGAATGGTGTGTGTCGACTGTGTGGTGAATGGTGTGTGGTGAATGGTGTGTGTCGACTGTGTGGTGAATTGTGTGTAGTGTCGACTGTGTGGTGAATGGTGTGTGTCGACTGTGTGGTGAATGGTGTGTAGACCTTATCTGCCTTGTCTTGACCCGCCTCAACACACCACAGACCCCGGTTGGGGTCAGGGGAGGTCGGTCATGGATTGTGATCACATGGTAGTGAAGGTGGCTGCAGTGAATTTATACCCACAGCATCAATGCTCCACCTCTCGGCGGAGTCCTGAAGGCCTTCCCTGAAGGCCATCCTCAGGGAACCCTCTCGGCGGAGTCCTAAAGGTTCCTGACCCTGACTGTAGACTGTGTGTGTCTAGACTGTGTGGTTAGGTTAGGTAGGTTAGGTGAGGTGTGTGAGTGTGTGTCTAGACTGTGTGGTGATGGGAAAGTCTAGACAATTTATTCATATTATTGTTTTTTCCCTTCCTTTTTTACTTTTCATGTGATAAAAAAAAATAAAAAAAATAGTCTTAGAGACCTAGCAGCTGCCCGCACAAAAGTACTTAAGGCCATATCTTGCAGAGGAGCAGGCGCCTCTTTCATGGTCAAGCGTACTTTCTATGTCCAAGCCATCCGCTCTATCATTGACTACAGTGCTCCATCTCTCCCTGGCTTAAAACAGTGCCTTTTGTCATCACTTGAAGTGGCACAAAACGAGAGCCTACGCACAATCCTCAGAGCACCACGCTGGACGCGCCTACACACTCTTCGTGCCGAGTGTGGTCTCCCTTCACTACAACACCGCATCCTAGAGCGAACGTCAACCTCTGTTGCGAGGTTCATAAGAAGACGTCCAACTGAGCAGGTAACCAACGAAGCCTGCGCACCCACCAACAACCTGCCAACCAAGATCGTGATGGCAACTGGGTTCATTCTGCAGCGGATGCCACACGTGCAGTTGGCATCAGCACTGCTATACAAGCCGGCCCAGATCTGCCTCACCCTGAATTTTCTTCACCCCCTCCTTGGCAGCCCAAACCAATTTCCATCGTCCGCCCCGGTACTGCAAAACCCAAGGCTACCCTCCCTACCATACTTAAACAAGAAAGCCTTGCGGCCATACATGCCATTTCCACTCCTGGCACAACCACCTATTATACTGACGGGTCTGTCAGTGAATATGGTGCGGCTGGGGCCGCCTTTGTGTGTGAAGGACACATCCGCTCCTGTCGCATCACTGACGGTGTTTCGGCCTTCCAAGCTGAACTCACCATACACCATACAATACAATACAAGCCATACAATTTGCCCTCGAACATGCAAGGAATCTACGTGACGGTGTCATCAACATCTTCACCGACTCGCTCTCATCATTGGAAGCACTCGATCACCTCTCCTTAAAGGACAACGTTTTACTCCTGTCATCAATATACCACCTCTTTCAACGTCTTGCAGCTCACAATAACACCATCACCCTTCACTGGGTCCCAGGGCATGTAGGGATCGCGGGCAATGAGCGCGCGGACCAAGCGGCTCAACATGCCGCCACCAACAAACCTGTCTCTGTCCGGCTCTCCCCCAGCCTCTCACTCATCAAGTCTCGTGTGTCTGCTGCAGTGAAAAAACTTGACAAGGCAGCCTTTGAAGACCTTCTCGCAGAGGGTTCAATCTCCGCTAAGTGGTATGCAACAGTCACTCGTTTTGAACCATTCTTCCCGCCTTCTACGATGGATCCACGCACCGTCACCAGCCTGCATCGCCTTCGCCTGGGTTACCTCGGAACAGCCCAAATGACAAATAAAACGGCCAACCCATGCGAACACTGCCTAGAGGTGGAGGAATCACAACTACTACACTATGTCCTGCATTGCCCTTCCACCGCCAGGCTGCGCCTCTACCATCACGCAACTTACCCAAGAGAAGTCGAAACGGCAGCCTCCGTCCTAAGTGCTGTTCCCCTAAATATCCTTGCTGAAATCGTCGCCTCATACCCTCCAGCCCGTTAACTACTGTGACATCTAACTGCTTAACACTGACGGGCTCTTAGAAAGCCATTGCCTTCCTATAATGGAAGTGCAATAAAAAAAAAAAAAAAAAAAAAAAAAATATATAACAATAAATAAAACAAAGAAGGAAAAAGTGGTTCGCTTCATGTGAGGGAAATCGCTCACCCAAGATCTTGTATCCATTACTACGAGTACTGTTTGTCCAATCAATATTCAAATAGTCGTTTATGTTAACATTATCGAAGCCATGGAACATTTTAAACAATTCTATTAAGTCTCCTCGCAACCTACAGTTTGACAAACTGAACAAGTTAAGTTCCTTCAATCGCTCTTCGTATGGCTTGTTTCGCTATCGCAGAATCATTTTAGTAAACTTTTCTTTGTACTCGCTCCAGCTTGACTAGTAGGGCAGCCAGAACTGAACGCAATATTCAATAGGAGGATTACATAGGATTACATAGGAGTAACAGACACCAGGAGACCTATTGGTCCATAGCGAGGGTATCTGCTGAACTACATACTACTAACTATCAACTACTTGTAAGAAAACAGTTGGAAAATGATACCATGTCCCTAAAGAGGATAGGAACATGGAAGTTTCATAGTGCAGAATGATAGGATATGAAAAATACTAACTACAACTACCACTACCACTACAACTAATCGATACGGGGGACTAGATACGAATTCGCACTATCAATACCCATTTACTTTACAGTGCGCGTCAAGTCTGTTTTTGAATGTAGTTATTGTGTTGGCTTCGACAACATTTGCTGGTAACTTATTCCATCGATCAACGACTCTAACATTGAAATAATTTTTACGGAGATCGGTGATGCAACGTTGACCGTTTAGTTTTAAACCATTATTTCTTGTTGTCACTTGAGTTGAAAGCTCGAATAGGTCCTCTTGATTAATGACATCAAAACCTTTTAGGATCTTAAAGGTTTCTATCAAGTCCCCACGGATTCTACGATCCTTTAAGGAAAACATATTAAGTTCCCGCAGTCTCTCTTCATAAGATGAATTTCGCAGAGATGGAATTTGTTTGGTTGCTCTTCTTTGCACTGATTCCAATTTGGCTTGATCTTTTACGAAACAGGGCGACCAGAATTGAACGGCATATAGGAGGAGGAGGAGGAGGAGGAGGAGGAGGAGGAGGAGGAGAGGAGGAGGAGGAGGAGGAGGAGGAGGAGGAGGAGGAGGAGGAGGAGGAGGAGGAGGAGGAGGAGGAGGAGAGTGGAGATCAAGAAGGGAAGGAGGGAAGAGAAAAGCTTAAGATTCTCTTCCACTTTTTCTCTTTTACTCATTCAACACTGGCTTATTCATACAGAGAGAGAGAGAAAAATAGAGAGAGAGAGAAATATAAAGAAAGAGAGATCTATCAATATAATTAGCACGACTATTAAATCTATACCTGCAATTCCATTCTGAACTAAAATTAACTATCAATATATGACGAAACACAACAGCCAGCTCTATTTTGCCCTTCAAAACAACACCAATCATTTTAACAAACTATAATCTGCTATAACATCACAAGTCGCCGTATTTAGCAATGTTTGTGTGACGCTGACAATGTGATAGTACAAAAAAATGCAGTAAGTCTTTTGAAATCTATAAATCTAAATTCCCAAAAACCCCGAAGGGTAACATAAAAGGCCCTTTTATTTTTCACCCCAAATCGCCCGGGGGGAAAAAAAAGGGGGAAAAGGGGGGGGAAAGGGTGGGGGAAAAGGGAGGGGGGAAAAGGGGGGAGGGGAAGGGGGGAGGAGGGGGGAGGAGGAGGAGGGAGGGGGGAGGAAGGGGGAAAGGGGGGGAAAGGGGGGAAGGGGGGGGAAGGGGGAGGGGGGGGGAGGGGGGGAGGAGGAAAAGGGGGGGGAGGGGGGAGGAAGGAAACAAAGTAAAAAGTTTGTAAAAAAAAAAAAACAAAAAAATGGAAAGTTGGGGGGGGGGGCAAAGGGGTGTTTTTTTTTTGGGGGTTTTTCCCTCCTCCTCTCTCTCTCTCTCTTCTCTTCCTCTCTCCCCCCTCCTTTTCTCTTCTCTCTCTCTCCCCTCCCCTCCCCCTCCCCTCTCCCCCTTTTCGTGCATTGATTACAAAATTTTTCAATATTTCAGCCCCTTCCAAATTTTTTCAAAACTACCCCCACACACTCCCCCAACCCCACACACACAAAACACCACCGGGCACACACACAACCCCACACCCACACCACACAACCCCACACACACACACAGGGGGGGTGATTTCCCAGCTTTCATTGATAAAAAAAGTTCATGGACAATCAAAACAGAGTTTTAAAAGGGGGGGGGTGTGTTGTGTGGGTTTTTGGTGTGTGTTTTTGTGTTTTTTTGGGGGGTGTGTGGGGG
>JACEEZ010010611.1:35000-37500 GCA_016584305.1 Chionoecetes opilio | reverse complement strand
TCTTGTGATGGGTTTCCTCTTCCCTTACCTTTCCTTTTCCCCTTTTTTTTTTTTTTTTTCCCCTCTCACAAACCGCCCCTCTCTCTCCCCCCTCCCCCCCTCCCTCCAGTCTCTCTCTCTCTCCCTCCCCGGGCTTACCCATTTAAAGGGGTTCGGCTTTGACAATACATGGTCTCTTTTCTCCTCTCTCTCTCTCTCCTCTCTCCCCCTCCCCTTTTTCCCCCTCTCTCTCTCTCCTATCTCTCTCTCTCCTCCTCCTTACTCACTCCCACTCTCATAAAAATTTGAAAGAGATCTAAAAATTATTGGAAAAAACCCGAAAAAATAAAGGTGAGAGAAAAGAGGAGAGAGAGGAAAAGGAGGGCGAGAGAGAGAGAGGGGAGAGAGAGAGGAGGAAAAGAGGAGAGAGAGGGAGAGAAGAGAGAAGAGAGAGAGAGGATAGAGAAAGAAAGAGAGAGAAAAGGGGAAAAAAAGAGAGAAGGGGAGAGAGAGAGAGAAGAGAGAGAAAGGAGAGAGAGAGAGAGAGAGAGAGGGGGAGAGAGAGAGAAAAGGAGAGAGAAGGGAGAGAAAAGAGAGAGAGGGGAGGGGAGGGAGGAGGAGAGAAAAAAAAAAATGAGAGAGACTAAAGACATTGATGATGAAGAAGCTCATTTGAAGATTTATGAAAAGGAGAGAATCAGTGAATAAGAAATTTACGAATTATAAAGAGAAATACAAACACAAACAGTCCTTCCCTTGAAAAAGAAAATACCCTTTGAAGAAGACGCTAATACAAACCTTGAATACACTTAACAACTCCCTCCTCCTCCTCCCCCTCCTCCTCCAGCGTCGCCCTCAGGCCCTCGTAAAGCCCTTAACGCGGCATGGAGGGCTCGGATGCTCACTTGAGGGAAAATTAATAATAAGCTAAAAGAAGAGTGGAAGGTAATGTGGCAAAGGTCTTGAGTTCCTTGAGGCTGACGAAGGGGTGAAGGGGATGACGAAGGGGCTGACGAAGGGGCTGACGAAGGGCTTGGGTTCCTTGAGTCTGACGAAGGGGATGACGAAGGGGCTGACGAAGGGCTTGGGTTCCTTGAGTCTGACGAAGGGGTTGACGAAGGAGATGACGAAGGGCTTGAGTTCCTTGAGGCTGACGAAGGGGATGACGAAGGGGATGACGAAGGGGTTGACGAAGGGGCTGACGAAGGGAATGACGAAGGGCTTGAGTTCCTTGAGGCTGACGAAGGGGTGAAGGCGGTGAAGGTGGTGGTCAAAGGACGGTGACTGAGTGACGCAGACGGAGACGGTGACTAAGACGGTGAAAGATACAGTGACGGAGGCGGTGACGGAGATGGTGACGTACACGCTGACGGTGACGTGACGGAGACGGTGATGGAGGCGGTGACGAAGACGGAGGCAGTGATGGTGACGGTGACGGAGACGGTGACGGAGACGATGACGGAGACGGAGACGATGACGCAGACGGTGACGGAGACGGTGACGTACACGCTGACGGAGACGTAGGGGCGGGACGAAGACGGAGGCGGTGATGGTGGGGTGACGGAACGGGACGGAGACGATGACGAAGGAGAGGGTGCGAGCGGTGCGGAGATGACGCAGACGGTGACAGAGACGATGACGCAGACGGTGACGGAGACGGTGATGGAGGCGGTGACGAAGACGGAGGCGGTGATGGTGACGGTGACGGAGACGGTGACGCAGACGGTGACGCAGACAGTGACGGAGACGGAGACGATGACGCAGACAGTGACGATGACGGTGACGAATAAGGTGGCGGTGGCGGTGATAGAAAAGGCTGTTATGGGACGGAACATAAAGGGAGGATTTAAAGCGGCGCCAAGGGAGGGAAAAAAAACCCACAGAAAAACAAAGAGGTGAGTGACGCGAAAAACAAAGGGACGTTGATGTGCTTCTTAACTTGTTTCTCTTCTTGTTGTTGTTCTTGTTCTTCTGTGTGTGTGTGTGTTTTGGGGGTGTGTGTGTTTTTTTTTTGTGTGTGTGGTTTTGCGCGTGTGCGTGTGTGTGTGGTGTGTGTGGTTTTGGTGTGTGCGCGGTGTGTGGGGCCCGTGCGTTGTGGGGTGTGTGGTGTGTGTGTGTGGGTGTGTTTGTGTGTTTTGGTTGTTTGAGAGAGAGAGAGAAGAGAAGAGAAGGAGAGAGAGGGAGAGAGAGGAGAGGATAAACTGAAACAAAATAATGGTACAGAAAATGAGTGGAGGAGACAGACAAAAGGACAGAAAAGAAAAAACTAAAAAGGGGAAAGAGGGGGAAGGGAAAAAGAGGAGAGGAAGAGGGGAAGAGGGGGAAGGTGGGGGTAAACGTCTAGATGCCCTCTCGCTTTTAAATCGTGGGTGGGAAAAACGCCGGGCACCCCACCCAAACCCCCCACCCAACCCCCCCAAACCCCCCCCACACTACTCATCCCCAACCCCCCCGTCTTCCGAATTCCCCGCTAACCCCCCTAAAAAATTTCCCTTTTTCCCAAAACATCATTCCATTTTGC
>JACEEZ010010611.1:10000-25000 GCA_016584305.1 Chionoecetes opilio | reverse complement strand
GTGTGTGTGTGTGTGTGTGTGTGTGTGTGTGTGTGTGTGTGTGTGTGTGTGTGTGTGTGTGTGTGTGTGTGTGTGTGTGTGTGTGTGTGTGTGTGTGTGTGTGTGTGTGTGTGTGGTGGACAGGTAAGGTTTAAAAAGAATTACCTGAACATTATCTTTTTTAATGCTATTGATCTTAAGTGGCGATAGAGAAGTATAAGTTTTGAGAACATAAAAGCACATTGCCATTTCCTCTTTCTTGCGGTTGTTGTTGTTATTGTTATTGTCATTGTTGTTTATACCATTATAGGTTTTGTTATTTTCTTAAGGCGCCGTGGTAAATGTAAGATTTTCATTTTTCTATCTAATCTTTTTACTTTTTAGTCTTTTTTATTTTTTATTTATTTACATCTATTACAGTTGACAGAAGAAAAACAAACAAACAAACAAACAAACAAACAAGAGCTCGAAACTACTCTTTTCTATCTCTAAGGTTCTCTCACTTTCCCACAGTTTCTATATTTCTGCACAGGTTTACGAGACACAAACTACAAGTGCAGCCCCCCCCCCCCCCCGCCCCCCCTTATAGCTGGATGTTATCTTGAAGGGCGCCACAAACCTGGCGATTACGCTGCCACCATACACAATAAGTGGGGGAAAAAATTTAAAGATTTAGAGAATATATGAGGATAACTGGGACTTAATAAACGACTCGTTAACAGGGTTTCTGTATAATCATCACTGTTGATACCAGTAGTCACATCCCCACTCTAAGGTTTCACCAAAATCACTAAACAATAATAATACCCGAAACGACTCGATTCTCACGCGGGCTTAACACAATCCCAAAAGTTCCTAACCACCGTCACTAGGTACTGTACCTATCTACACACACACTCGCGATGAATCATGGCCTTAGCTCTATATACTGGTGTATCAGCGGGTCATCCACTCAGCACAGCTCAGCAACACACAACCACCACCATCAGCACACACGTGGGTCCCTCAGGGGTTAAACCACCCACTCAGCTCAGCTCCAGACCTTGAATACACATAACCCAACGAATATATAATGTCCAATACATAACTAATCAATGCCCTATACGTCCTTACAGGTACACCGCCCCACACATACCTTCGAAAAGGGTTGTAAGACACGACTCTCCGAGCGTGTGTTCGCGACAAGGGCTGGCCAGAGAGAGAGAGCGCGTATATTTTTCCTTACCTCGCCTTCTTGTCGTGACGTCACTAGCGACCGCGGGTATAAAATATTGCCGGAACCTATATCTAACTGATTAAGGACTGAGGAGTGAAGAAAAATTTTGAGCATTTAATTCTTAGCTATATATGTATTACTTTACTCTCACCACTCAACGTAAACTTTTCGTCAATCGTGAGTCACAGGATTAACCCATTTTCTCGCATGGCACAAGTAAACAAGTAACCATTAATTATACACACAGAAAAACCTGCTAAACAAATGCAAAGGTAAATAATTCATCGTACAATTTTTTCACAGTAATTCATTTTAAGTCACATTTTTTGCGTTAATTTCAATATTTCACGAGAAGAGAGAGAGAGAGAGAGAGAGAGAAGAGAGAGAGAGAGAGAGAGAGAGAGAGAGAGAGAGAGAGAGAGAGAAAAGAGAGAGAACGCAAGAAGTAAAAATAACATAAATAGTAACATCAAAATCACAAAACAATACACTTCGAACACAACACACACACACACACACACACACACACACACACACACACACACACACACACACACACACACACCATCCCATAACACACTCTTGTCTCCCTTTCCTTCACACTTAAGTAACTTAACACACTCATAATCCCTCCCTTCCCTGCCTCACGCCTGCCTCACGACCTACCTCACTTCACACAAAAGTTTCCTCCCATCACTAGGAGACAGACAACATTTCATCTCCTTTTCTTTCACCTCAACACACACTCTCTCTCTCTCTCTCTCTCTCTCTCTCTCTCTCTCTCCTCTCTCTCTCTCTTATTTCTCTCTCTCTTACATACACACTTTCTCTCTTTTC
Source organism: Chionoecetes opilio (assembly GCA_016584305.1). Taxonomy (NCBI): domain Eukaryota; kingdom Metazoa; phylum Arthropoda; class Malacostraca; order Decapoda; family Majidae; genus Chionoecetes; species Chionoecetes opilio. The sequence continues at coordinate 22,968 of JACEEZ010010611.1, read as the reverse complement.
TCTCTATATCCATGTTTTTACGTCTGTGCGTCTCTCTATTTCTCTTCTCTCTCTCTCTCTCTCTCTCCCTCCTCTCTCTCTCTCTCTCTCTCTCTCTCTCTCTCTCTCTCTCTCTCTCTCTCTCTGTCTGTCTTTAAAGCTCTTGACCTATATATGGTGTCACAGTCTGGCTTACAACGAGTTCTGTCTGACATGTCTCTGGTTACCTAGGGATATTTAGTAGGTTATTCGTCCTTAACTTCGATGGCAGAACAAGGGTAAGAAGGACGGACAGACAAACAGACAGACAGACAGGCAGGCAGGGGCGGTACACAGTGGCAGGGTGTTTGGCAGGGGTCCTCTGTCTTCCTTTCCCTCTGTTTTATGGCCCTGTGTGTTATTTTTTTGGAAGGGTGATCATAATGGGAAGAAAACGACGTATGGTGCATCGAGTGAGAAGAGAGAGAGAGAGAGCAGAGAGAGACGAGAGAGAGAGAGTGATGAGACGAGAGAGAGAGAGAGAGGAGAGAGAGGAGAGACAAGAGAGAGAGAGAGAGAGGGAGGAGAGAGAGAATACCATCCTGCCTACTCCATATAGATACTCTCTCTCTCTCCTCTCTCTCTCTCTCTCTCCTCTCTCTCGGTCTCTCTCTCTCTCTCTCTCTCTCTCTCTCTCTCTCTCTCTCTCTCTCTCTCTCTCTCTCTCTCTCAGTCACACTCACTCACTCGCTCACTCTCTCTCACTGACTCTCTGTCTAACACACATTTCATAAAATCTCTTCGGACAGTCTTTAGTATATAAATAAGAAAGCAGGAGAAGTAGAGAGTAGGAGGAGGATTAACCTAGGTATTACATAGGAATAACAGACACCAGGAACGACTATTGGTCCATAACGAGGGTATCTGCTGAACTACATACTAATAACTATCAACTACTTGTAAGAAAACAGTTGGAAAATGAGATCCTGTCCCTAAAGAGAATAGGAACATGAAGTTTCATAGTGAAGAATGATAGGATATGAAAATATAACTACAACTACCACTACCACTACGACTACTCGCTAAGGGGGACTAGATACGAATTCGCACTATCAATACCCATTACTTTACGTGCGCTCAAGTCTGTTTGAAAATGTAGGTATGGCTGGCTCGACAAATTTGTGCGTACTTGTTCCATCGTTCAACGACTCTAACATTGAAATAATTTTTACGGAGATCGGTGATGCAACGTTGGACGTTTAGTTTTAGACCATTATTCTTGTTGTCACTTGAGTGAAAGCTCGAATAGGTCTCTTGATCTAGTGACATCAAAAACCTTTTAGAATCTTAACGTTTCTATCAAGTCCCCACGGATTCTACGATCCTTAGGAAAAAATATTAAGTTCCGCGTCTCTCTTCATAAGATGATATTTCGCAGAGATGGAATTTGTTTGGTTGTCTTCTTTGCACTGATCCAATTTAGGCTTGATCTTTTACGAAACAGGGCGACCAGAATTGAACGGCATATTCAATGGGGGCCTAACCAAGGACGGTATAATTGTGTCATTACTCGGAGTTATGTTCAAAGTTACGTTTAATAAAGCCCAACATCAATTTGCTTTTACTGCAGCTAGGGCCCCAATGCGGACTGGTTTCAGATCATATGATGATGGACACCTAAATCCTTTTCCTGCGTAACTCAGTTACGATTTATTTTGCATTGATAGTTATATTGAGGTATCGTTGCCTAATGCATATACTACATTATCGGAATGAATTTAATAGCCATTTATCACTCCCAATCTGATAGTTTGTCGAGAGCACTTTGTATGAGTTCGCAGTTTTCTATAGTAAAACACTATGCTTACCGCCTAATTTGGTTCATCTGCCAAATTTCGATATTTTAAGATACAAGTCCGAGTCCAGATCGTGATATATATCAGGAAAAAGAGTAGACCCAAGACGAGCCTCAGGCACCAATAGAAACATCAAACGAATCAGATGCCCCCCTTCGCCATTGATTACTACCCGTGTTCCGATTTGAAAAGCCAATCGCCAATCCTGAACATAATTGCTCTCCTAGGCCATGTGACTTGAGGAGGAGGAGGAGGAGGAGGAGGAGGAGGAGGAGGAGGAGGAGGGTTGGATGGAGAGGCCGGTCAAGCACATGGAGGGAAAAAAGGAGGGCTGAGAAGGAGGGAAAGAGGGAAGGTAGGCGAAATTGCTAGTCAAGGGAGTTGAATATACACCAGGGGAGGGAGGGAGGGAGGGAGGGAAGCTTTGTGAAGGGAAGATAAAGGTTAGGTGATAGGGCCACGTTCAGAGAGAGAGAGACGGAGAGAGGAGAGGAGAGAGGAGGAGAGAGAGAGAGAGATGAGAGAGACGAGAGATAGAGAGAGAGATAGAGAGAGAGAGGGGAAGAGAGAGAGAGGAAGAGACGAGAGAACGAGAGAGAGAGAGAGAGAGAGAGAGAGAGAAGAGAGAGAGAGAAGAGGGAGGTGAGGAGAGAGAGAGACGAAGGAGGACTTGCCCGCCTCTCTTCCTTCCCCCCCCTTGCTCCCCCTTCTGAGCCTCTTTTCTCTTCATTTTTTTGAGTCCCTTTTCTTCGACTTCTTTCCTCCTTGACCCTCTCCTCTCCTACCTCCCTTTCGCTCCCCCCGACTCTCCTCTCCTTTCCCGTCTTTTTGTTGGCTTCCTTGAGGTACCTTTCCCTTCGACTTCCCCCGCCCCCACCCTGTTTCACCCCCCCTCTTTGACCCCTTCCCCCCTTCCTTGATTCCCCTTCCCCCTTTTTTTTCCTTCCCTCCTCTTTTCCCGCCCCCCCTTTTTTGCAGAGGAAGAGAGAGAGAGAGAGAGATGAGAGATAAATATACGACATACACACTGCTTTCTTCACCTCTTATAACACCATGACATACTATAAATAATAATAATAAGAACGACGAAGTAATATAACACTCTTCTCCCACACTAAAAAGTTACATAATCCCTTGTGGTAAGCTTTTGATCAATACTTATCACACACACACACACACACACACACACACACACACACACACCACACACACACACACACACACACAACACACACATACACAACACACACACACACACCCACACACACACACAGACACCACACACACACACACACACACACCAAGAGGAAGGGAAGAGGAGTGTTGGCCATAATACCAACACAGATTCATGCTATCAGAGAGCAGAGCAGGTAGGAGGGAGGGAGAGGACAGACTTACTTACCCCCGCTAACCAACATTATGCTAATACTTCATCCCTTCATCCTCACATAAACAAATCCTTGACTTACATGGCGGTATCGTGGTGTGTGTGTGTGTGTGTGTGTGTGTGTGTGTGTGTGTGTGTGTGTGTGTGTGTGTGAGTTAATTACAGACTAACATACGATCCTGTGTAACACCTTCAACACACACACACACACACACACACACACACACACACGCCGTGCCAACACTACATGCAGGAATGCACAGCTACAGGCCCGCAGGCGCGCTCTCTCTGGTGCCCGGCCTAGTACCGCCCTGCCAGAAATCAATGCCCTGGAGGAGGAGGAGGAGGAGGATTACATAGGATTACATAGGATTACATAGGAATAACAGACACCAGGAGACCTATTGGTCCATGACGAGGGTATCTGTGAATACATACGACTACTATCAACTACTGTAGAAAACAGGTTGGGGAAAATGATAAGCATGTCCCTAAAGAGGATAGGAAAATGGAAGTTTCGTAGTGCAGAAGTAGGATATGAAAAATACTAAGCTACAACTACCATACACTAAACTAATCGATTACGGGGGACTAGATATGAATGCATATCAATAACCATTTACTTTACCAGTGCGCGTCAAGTCTGTTTTTAAATGTAGTTATTGTGTGGCTTCCGACAACATCCTGGTAACTTGTTCCAATCGATCAACAACTTAACATTGAAATATTTTACGGAGATCGGTGATGCAACGTGGACCGTTTAGTTTTAACCATTATTCTGTTGTCACTTGAGTTGAAAGCCGAATAGGTGCTCTGCTAATGACACAAAATCCTTTTAGGCTCTTAACATGGTTTCTACTATCTTGTCCTTACTACATTGGATTCTACAGATCAGTTTAATGGAACTACTTTATTTTTTTATTATAGTTTCCGACAGTCCTCTTCTAAGATGAAGTTCGCAGAGATTGGAAAATTTGTTCTTTTTTTTTATTTTGGGTTTGCTCTTCTTGCAACTGATTACAATTCGGCTCCTTGATCTTTTACGACGAAAACAGAGCGACCAGAATTGTACAATGGCATTATTCCAAGATGCGGGAATACGGAACATAAGGACCACCGTTGTATAATTGTGTCAATTACTTTCGGAGTTTAGTTAGTAGGAGTTTTAGAGTTTTATGTTCAAAGTTACGCTTTAATAAAGCCCAAATCAATTTGCTTTTTACTGGCAGCTAAGGCAATGCGGAACTGTTTTCAGATCATTTACTGATGATGACACCTAAATCTTTTCTGCTTTTTGTTTATGTGTTCAGTGGTTACAACTGTATTTAGTTTTGCTTTATTTGATTAGTTGTTGTGATATTTGCGGGGTTATCGTTCTAGCCTATATGCTGTACTTTACATTTATCGGAATTGAATTTTACTAGCCATTATCACTCAATCTGATAGTTTTTGTCTAGATCACTTCTTTGTATGAGTCGCAGTTTGCTTCCGACTGTATATGCTTTACCGCCTAATTTGGTTCGTCATCTGCAAATTTTGAATTTTAGATACAAGTCCGCAGTCAGAATCGTTGATATAAATCAGAAAAAGAGTAGACCAAGACCGAGCCCCCTGAGGCACCCCACTAGTGACATCTAACCAATCAGATGCCTCCCATTTATTACTACCCGTGTTACGATTTGTCCATGCCAATCGCCAATCACATGACATACTTGCTCTCCTAAGCCATGTGCCTAGCTGGTCAACAGTGCTTTGGGAAAAAGGTGAGGTTATCGAAGACTCTTTCTGAAAATCAAGGTATATTACATCCGAGGGACTTTTAGCGTTCCACAGTTTGAATAAAGAACATTAAAAAAATCCAGTAGAGGTTGTTACGCAGGATCTCTATTCCCGTAAAATCCATGCTGGGAGTTTTTAGTATTGAGATATTTCACTCGAGAAAAGGACACTGTTTTATCCCGCAAATATTTCTCAAATAGTTTAAAACATCACAACGTTTAGACTAATGGGCGATAAATTATTGCGAGGCCTCTACTCCATTCTTGAATATCGGTTGTAACATAGTAATTTCCAAATACTAGGAAACATTTTTGTGTCCATTAGCGATTATTGAGAATAATCTTTAATGGAGCTAAGTTGACGATGACATTCGCGAAGTAATCGCGCGAGATTCGTCCACCCACACGGATTTTGCTGGGTCAAGTTTCTGAATACTTGATTATTTCGTTCTCCTGTTATTAATCTCCTATTTCCAATCTATCACTTCGAGCCTGCACGGACATGGATACTTGGTTTGGTAATGAAGCTTCGTTTTTTAATAAATACCGCATTTAAAGTAATCAATGAGTACGCATGACATGCTATATTATCATTTAACAAGAGTTTATTCTTAATTCTTTCAGTGGCCCAATAATTGTTGTGACGTTTTTTCTTACTTCGAACATATTGAAAGAAACCTTTTTCGGGTTTCGATTTGGATTCCTTGCCAATTTTTCTTATACTCGCGCTTTTAGTCTTTATAATCCTTCGCAGCGACGTTTTACGTCATTGTTCTCTAGAATCGCAGTCCGCATTTAATCGCTTGTAAATTTATACGACTCGGCGCTTACTGCCAATGATTTGTTGAATACTCATTATCATCCAACGGGTTTGTTTGTTATTCAGAAGTTTTCTTACCATGGAAACATGTTTTCAACACTTTTGGAGTTATTTGTGAATAAATTACACATGTTTTCGGCGTATTACCGTTAGGAGGTCAACCCAATCACTTCGCTAGTACCATGCTGATCTTACGTGAAATCTGCTTTATATAAGTGGGAACTAATAACCGATTTCTGGATGTCTACTTCCAATTATGCCCACATACTGATTAACCTAGATCACTGTTGGCCAAATGTTCACCTATTGCAGTATCAATCAGACAATGTCGTTAGTGAAAACTAAACTAGGATACTATTACCCTTGTAGGCTCACGGACCACCTTGATTTAAATATACTTCGTTTACCATATACAAGCAATCGCATAACTTATCTATCAGCAGAATTATTATTCCAGTTTATACGAGGAAGGTTAAAATCTCCACATATAGTTGTAATCGTTATTATTGTCACAATGACTGTATTCGTCATACAGGAGGCAATCTACTTCCGCATTAGATTTGGAGGGACGATATATTGCCCAATAGTAGCATTTACGTTTAGCTTAATCTTGCGTAGACTAGTCATAATGATCTTTAGTAATTTATCGATTCGATTGCTTGCAAATTATTTTAATATAAGAATGGACACCTCCACCTGCTTTATGCGTGCGTACAATTTAGTTTGTGAATGCCTGTATGCCTGGAATGGCTATTTCAGCATAATAAATGTTTATTTTTTGTGTTTTGACCCAAACCTCAGTGAAATGACGAATATCTGGCTTTCGGCAACAACACGCTTCTGCCAATAATTCGTTACGCTTTAAAATAATACTTCTGGCATTTGTGTAATTTAAGTTCTTTAGTAGTTTTGGTAACCTTGCGTGAGGCAGGGTGTCTAGGGTCCACTGTACCAGGGCGCTTGATTAAATTACTTTGATTAGTATTTGCGGAAACGGAACGTGATCCAGCGTTGCTGTGGGGTAAGAAAGGGGTTAAGGTGATGCTGCTACTGCGAGGAGGAGGAAGGAGGAGGAGGAGGAAAGGGGGAGGAGGAAATAAGAGATAGATCATGGTAAGAGAAAAAGATAAAGGAGGAAGAGATAGAGAAGGAAGAGAAAGAGGAAGAGGAGGAAAACAGGAGAAAGCGTCAAGTCTCTCATTGAGGCAAATGTATTCTGGAACAAAAACTATGAAATTAATTATGAATATAATTTATTCACCACAATTACCACCACCACCATCACCACCACCACCCACCCCACCACCACCACCACCACCACCACCACCACCACCATCACCACCACCACCACCACCATCACCACCACCACCACCACCACCACCACCACCACCATAACTACCACCACCACCCACCACCACACAATTACCACCACCACCACAGCACCACCACCACCACAATTACCACCACCACCACCACCACCACCATCACACCACGACCACACCATAGCACCACCACACCACCACCACCACCACCACCACCACTAACATACTAATGACATTTTTTTTAACTTAACTTAATCAACCCCCCCCCCCCCCCTTTCCACAAAAAAAGAAGCATATAAAATCTTTCCCTTTAAAAAACCGAACACCCGCTCCCGCAATAAGAAAAAAAAAAAAGTGTTCTCGCCTCAACCTGACATAAGAATGACAAATAATCATGTCCCCATTCCAACCCCCCCCCCCCCCCCCCCCCCCCTCTCTCTCTCTCTCTCTCTCTCTCTCTCTCTCTCTCTCTCTCTGTCTCTCTCTCTCTCTCTCTCTCTCTCTCTCTCTCTCTCTCTCTCTCTCTCTCTCTCTCTCTCATTTTTGCCTCCCAACACATTTTTCCTTCCCCAAAAAACAGCTGATCAAAAAGTTTCCTAGTGACTGTGTGTGTGTGTGTGTGTGTGTGTGTGTGTGTGTGTGTGTGTGTGTGTGTTGTGCATAAGAGTGTGTGTGTGCATGTGTGTGTGTGTTAAGAGTGAATGAGAGGCTGAACTGTGTGTGTGTGTGTGTATTCATCTAGTTGTATTCATCTAGTTGTATTTTACAGGGCCTGAGCAACGCTCGTATGGCCCCGTCTCCATATCAACATTTTTATCATTCATCCTTAGTTCTTAGTGTAGGCTGAAGCCACCACCCCGGGAGGCGGGTCACAAACCCCCGGCTAACACCCGGTACCCATTCACTGCTGGGTGGACAGGGGCTCGGGTTTGAAGGAAACAGCCCATCTGTTTCCGCTCCGCCCGGGGATCGAACCCGGGACTTCTCGGTTGTGAGCCGAGCGTGCTACCCCTACACTACGGAGTGTGTGTGTGTGTGTGTGTGTGTGTGTGTGTGTGTGTGTGTGTGTGTGTGTGTGTGTGAATATAATCAATAAAAAATAAAAAATAATTTCAACAATTTCCATTTTCTTAAATTTCTCAATTATCATTATTATTTTTTTATCCACCATTTCCACCGTCTCCTATTTCTTTGCACTCATTAAAACTAAACTAAAAAATATATAAAATACGTGACAATCCTTCATTCCTTCACTGTTATATTTTTGCCTTCTTCCAACTGTCATCTTGGGACTCACAAAAAGAATAATAAAATGCGAAATAAAACTGTAACGAAGAATAAAAATAATAAAAATGCGAAATAAAACTGTAGCGAAAAATAATAAAAATAATAAAAATGCGAAATAAAACTGCCGCGAAAAATAATAAAAATGCGAAATAAAACTGCCGCGAAAAATAATAAAAATAATAAAAATGCGAAATAAAACTGCCGCGAAGAATAATAAGAATAAAAAAAAACATTTAAATATTTTTAAAGCGCCCCTGGGTCAATCTTTAACTTTTACACTCTTCTTTTCGACACATTTTTTCAAAGGAAAAAATAATAAAACGAAGTCGGGAAAGAGACGAAAGAGGAGGAGGAGGGGGAGGAGGAGGGGGAGAAGGAGGAGGAGGAGGAGGAGGAGGAGGAGGAAGGGGAGGAGGAGGAGGAGGGGGAAAGAGGAAGAGAGGGATGATTGGAGGGGGGCAAATTTCAAAAAAAAAAAAAAAGGATTGGGGATATTTCCTCTCTCTCCCTTTCTCTTTTCTCTCTCTTTCAATTTAAATCCTTGGGCCAAATTTTTTTCCCCCCCAAAGGTTCCCTTTTTTCGTTTACCCTTCCCCCTGTTCCTCCCCCTCATCCCCCTCTTTTTCCTTTGCTATTTTTTAAAAACTAAAAATTTTTGTTCTCTTACTGGAGGGGGGCTTTCTTTTTCTTTCCCCCCGCTATTTTTCTGTCAATCTTATTCTCCCTTGATAGATAGTTTTTGGAAAGATTTTTTTTCCCTTCCCTTTACATTTTTCCCTTTTTTTTTTTACTATATTTTTTTTTCCCGGTTTTGATACTTTGGGGGGTTTTTATCTTTATTTTTTTTTTTCTTTTTAATAAGTCCAAAACAATTTTTTAAATTCACGGGGAACAGGGAGGAGAGAGAGAAGAGAGAAGAGAAAGAGGAGAGGAGAGGAGAGAGAGAGGGGGGAGAGAGAGAGAGAGAGAGGGGGAGAAAGACGAGGGGAAAAGGGGAAAGAAGAGGGGAAAAGATTTGAAGAGATGAGAGAGGAGAGAAATAAAAAAAGAGACAGTGTTGGGAGAGAGAGACAGAGAGAGAGAGAGAGAGGAGAGGAGGAGAGAGAGAGAGAGAGAGAGAGAGAGAGAGAGAGCGGAGAGAGAGGAGAGAGAGGGGGAGAGATGAGAGTGGGGGGAGGATGAAAAGAGAGAGAGAAGAGGGGGGAAAGGAGCGGAGAGAGAGAGAGAGAGAGGAAAGAAAAGACAAAACCAGACAAAAAGACAGACAGACAGGACAGACGGGCCAGACAGACAGCCCGACAGAGAAAGAGACAGAAAAAAAGGGGAAAGAGACAGAGGGTGTAAAAGGAGAGAGAGAGAAAGAAGAAGAGAGAAAACGAGGGGGAAAGGGGAGAGAGGGAGGAGAGGGGAGGAGAGGAAGGGAGGGGTGGTCCGGCTAGTAAAAATACATTTAAACAGAGTCCTTCCCCCTTTCCTTCACCAAGTTAGATTATTTATGGGGGGGGGGGGGGGGGGGAGAGGCGACGGGGGGAAATACTGAAAAGGGGTTGTTTGGGATGGCTTCCCGCGGGGGTCTTTTCCCCGGGGTTTAAAGGGAGTGGGGAAATTTTTGAAAAAAGTATTAGAGAGAGTTTGGTCGCCCCCTCAAAACTACCCCCGGCCCCCCGGGGGGGGGGGGAAAAACCAAGGGGGGGCCCGATGAAGAGAAAGGGGCTGAGGCCCTTTTTAAAAAAAATTTCCCGAAAGGTAGAGGGTTAGTTAGGAATGATAGTTTACCTGTTTTTAAAGCCTCGTATTTGAGTGATTTGATTAAAGAGAGGGACAGATGAAGAGATAATTGGTAGGAGGTCGTTAAGGAGTCTACTGAATGGTATTGAGTTATGTAGGAAAGCTAGTTTATCTATATTTAAAGCTTCCTATTTGAGTGATGAAAAGATAGTTGAATAAAATAGTTATAGTGATTAATAGGAATTGTAAAGATAGGGACAGATAAAGAGTTAGAGGTCGTTAAGAAATTTATTGAAAGGTATAAGTTAGTTAGAAATGTTAGTTTACCTGTATTTTTGGCCTCGTATTTGAGTGATTTGATAGACGATAGATATAAGTAGTGCTTTATAAGAGAGAGGGACATATGAAGGAAGAGATAATTGGTCTCAGGTCGTTAAGAAATTTACTGAAAGGTACGAGTTAGTTAGAAATACTAGTTTACCTGTATTTTGAGCCTCGTATTTGAGTGATTTGATAGAAGGGTAGAAAATTTAGTATTTTAGGGTTCATAGGAGAGAGGGACAGGGAAAGAAAATTTGGGTCGGACGGTCTTTAAAAGAAATTTACTAAAAGGGTACGAGTTATTTTAAAAAATATAGTTACCGTTTTTTTGACCCTCGTAGGGAGTAATAAAAGGAGGATGGGAAAATAGCAGTTTTTATATAAAAAATCTTTAAAGAAAATAGTAGGAGAAAGTAGGGTGGTAAAAAACCAGTGGAAAATTTTAAATTTTTCAAGGTGAAACCGGGTATATGAAAGGACATTGTAACATCCTACAGAAAATTCCCTTTAAAGATGGGAAAACAGATCCCCCTTTTTAATTAAAAACTAAACTTATCAAAATTGAGGGTTAAAAAAATGGAAAAATTATTTTAAAGGGAAATTTTTTGGGAAATTTTAAAGAATTGGGGAAGGAAAAAAAAAGGGGGAAAGAGGAAAAATTTTAAAAAAATTTTGAGGGAGACGGGGAATTTGGGAGAGAAAGAAAGAAAGAAAGAAACAAAGACAAAGAAAGAAGAAAGAGGAAAATGAAGAAATAGACGTCAAAGAAATGTAACCCTATTGACTCCATGAAAGGATGAAGGATGTCAAACAGGCTGAGTCATTCTTCATTTTGGCGCCAGAGTTGTTTGACAAATTTTTTGTGTGACCTTAATCCCTTTTTTGGCATCATTATTCCCTTTTTTGGCATCATTAATCCCTTTTTTGGCATCATTAATCCCTTTTTTGGCATCATTAATCCCTTTTTTAGTATCATTAATCCCTTTTTTGGCATCATTAATCCCTTTTTTGGTATCATTAATCCCTTTTTTGGTATCATTATTCCCTTTTTTGGCATCATTAATCCCTTTTTTGGCATCATTAATCCCTTTTTTGGTATCATAAATCCCTTTTTTGGTATCATTATTCCCTTTTTTGGCATCATTAATCCCTTTTTTGGCATCATTAATCCCTTTTTTGGCATCATTAATCCCTTTTTTGGCATCATTAATCCCTTTTTTGGCATCAGTAATCCCTTTTTTGGCATCATTAATCCCTTTTTTGGTATCATTATTCCCTTTTTTGGCATCATAAATCCCTTTTTTGGTATCATAAATCCCTTTTTTGGCATCATTAATCCCTTTTTTGGTATCATTATTCCCTTTTTTGGCATCATTAATCCCTTTTTTGGTATCATTAATCCCTTTTTTGGCATCATTATTCCCTTTTTTGGCATCATTAATCCCTTTTTTGGCATCATTAATCCCTTTTTTGGCATCATTAATCCCTTTTTTGGCATCATTAATCCCTTTTTTGGCATCATTAATCCCTTTTTTGGTATCATTATTCCCTTTTTTGGCATCATTAATCCCTTTTTTGGTATCATTAATCCCTTTTTTGGCATCATTAATCCCTTTTTTGGTATCATTATTCCCTTTTTTGGCATCATTAATCCCTTTTTTGGTATCATTAATCCCTTTTTTGGCATCATTAATCCCTTTTTTGGTATCATTAATCCTTTTTTGGCATCATTAATCCCTTTTTGGTATCATTATTCCTTTTTTGGCATCATTAATATCCCTTTTTGGTATCATTAATCCCTTTTTTGGCATCATTAATCCTTTTTTGGTATCATTAATCCCTTTTTTTTGGCATCATTAATCCTTTTTTGGTATCATTATTCCCTTTTTTGGCATCATTAATCCCTTTTTTGGTATCATTAATCCCTTTTTTGGCATCATTATTCCCTTTTTTGGCATCATTAATCCCTTTTTTGGCATCATTAATCCCTTTTTTGGCATCATTAATCCCTTTTTTGGCATCATTAATCCCTTTTTTGGCATCATTAATCCCTTTTTTGGTATCATTTATTCCCTTTTTTTGGCATCATTAATCCTTTTTTGGTATCATTAATCCCTTTTTTGGCATCATTAATCCCTTTTTTGGTATCATTATTCCCTTTTTTGGCATCATTAATCCCTTTTTTGGTATCATTAATCCCTTTTTTGGCATCATTAATCCCTTTTTTGGCATCATTAATCCCTTTTTTGGCATCATTAATCCCTTTTTTGGCATCATTAATCCCTTTTTTGGTATCATTAATCCCTTTTTTGGCATCATTAATCCCTTTTTTGGCATCATTAATCCCTTTTTTGGCATCATTATTCCCTTTTTTGGCATCATTAATCCCTTTTTTGGCATCATTAATCCCTTTTTTGGCATCATTAATCCCTTTTTTGGCATCACTAATCCCTCCTTTGTGTTACCTTTTCTTCCCATCGTCTTTGTCTCTTTGTTCAGATTTTGTTTCCT
>JACEEZ010010611.1:2500-5000 GCA_016584305.1 Chionoecetes opilio | reverse complement strand
TTTTATGAGGCAGGAAGAGGCAGACAGAGGCAGGCAGAGGCAGGCCCACTAGCATTGACAGGTAAAATCCACACAGACACATAGAAGGTTAGTGGGTCCAGGTTTCAAGAAAATGTGTGTGATAGTAAAGGACATTTGCTCCGCCCCCGCCAACACTCAGGACTCAGGCGTCAGACAGCGCGCGAGCAATGCACAATACCTTCCTTCCTCTCCCACCAGTCTGTCCCTCGCTCTACACGTTAAAGCTGATGCCTGATCGCTATGCAAATTCGCTTGAGCGCTAACACGACGATAGTTGTATCTCTGTGTTATAGAAAAATAGTATCTACTTCCATTGTTAATAACATTCTATACTAATATCAATAATCCCTATAAATTGCCACGTTCTCTGTTTTTGTTTCTATTATTGTCCTCCATATGCCCTTGACGGATTGAATTTCTCTATTTTTGGAAAATCTTTAGAGGTTTTAGACATGAGAAAAGGAAAGAGGAAGTGGGTAATAGGCGAGAGAGAGAGAGAGAGAGAGAGAGAGAGAGAGAGAGAGAGAGAGAGAGAGAGAGAGGAGAAGAGGGAGAGAGAGAGAGAAGAGAGAGAGAGAGGAGGGGGGGGGAAGAGAGACGAACAGACAGAAAAACATAGGTACAGAGTTAGACAAAGTGATACATAGAGAAAAAGATACAGACTTACAGAGAGAGAGAGAGAGAGAGAGAGAGAGAGAGAGAGAGAGAGAGAGAGAGAGAGAGAGAGAGAGAGAGACCCACATACAGAAACACAAAATACAAATCCACGTATGAGCTGAAAAGACATAAAACGACACGGGACAAAACATCTCCTAACACACAAACACACAAACACATCTTTCTACAAAATATGAGGCAAAGAAGTACGTCATTTCCCTGTTTAACTACCCATTTAACAACCAATTCAAGTCTTGTTCCATTTACTACCCGACACGAAATTACAGGCATGAAAGGAGGGTCGAAAAAAAAGAGAGCTCTGCAAAACAAACAATATAAAAGGAGAGGACAACTATCTGTGTGTTTGCTTATGTTCCCCCTTGCAATTAGACTAAAACCTGATGCCACAGGAAATAAATGGAAAGAAAATGGGATGTTCATGATTCTTGCATGGCCCTTCCTTCTTTTAATCTCCAGAAAGGGGGAACTAAAGGGGAACTAAAGGGGAACTAAAGGGGAAAAAGTTAAAGCTAGGGGGAAAGGAAAGGGAATTTGTTTTGGTAATATAGAAAAGAAAAAAACAAAAAAAAGAGATCAAAGAAAATAAGAGAAGGATTTGAGTGAATGTATAATGGAATGAGAGAGAGAGAGAGAGAGAGAGAGAGAGAGAGAGAGAGAGAGAGAGAGAGAGAGAGAGAGAGAGAGAGAGAGAGAGAGAGAGAGAGAGAGAGAGAGAGAGGAGAAAAAAAAATACAACACAAATGCAAAATAATACAAGAAAAGAAAACAAAAAAACATTGTGACTTTGAAACAAGTAGAACATTTGACAAGGAAAAATGAGTCACTTTTTTCTTCCCTTATTTTTATATTTTTTGTCTTCCTCGGTTTCCTTCTCCTCCTCCTCCTCCTCCTCCTTCTCCTCCTCCTCCTCTTCCCTCCTCCTCCTCCTCCTCCTCTTCCTCCTCCCCCCTCCTCCTCTCCTCCCTCCTCCTCCTCCCTCCCCTCCTCCTCCTCCCCTCCTCCTCTCCTCCTCCTCCCTCCTCCTCCTCCTCCTCCCCCTCCTCCTCCCCCTCCCCTCCTCCTCTCCTCCTCCTCCTCCTCCTCCTTCCTCCTCCTCCTCCTCTCCAGTGCCTTAAATTTTCCTCCACCTCTCCTCCAGAGGGACATTTTCTCTCCCTCCTCATCCTCCTCCCTCCTCCTCCTCCTCCTCCTCCTTCCATCCCATTGCTTCCTCTTCCCTCTCACTTTTCTTCCTCTCTCTCCCTCTCTCCCTCCCTTCCTGATTTTCCTTTCCTTCTCTTCTTTCCTTTCTATCCTCTCTGTTTACTTTCTCTTTCTTTCCTTTATTTCTCCTTCCTCCCTTCCTTTTTTTCTTCCTCTCTTCCCTCCTTCTCCATTCCCTGGTTCCCTTTTATTCCTTCTTACCTCCATTTCCTCCCTCCTTTCCCTTGCCCTAACTTTTCCCACTCCCTGTTTCCGCCTCTCCCATTTCCAATCTTTCATTCCTTTCTTTCCGTCTTTTTTTTATATTGCACTTAGACATTTCCTTTGCCTTACTTTGCCATCTCTCTCTCTCTCTCTCTCTTCTCTCTCACACACACAAACACACAAACACACACAACCTCCACAACATCATTTGAATACGTAGCAAGGAAGTCACCACAACTACCCCCTCCCCTCCCCCCCCCTCCTTCCCCTTCTCCACTGAAACTACGTAATTAAGTCAACATAGACAAATAGGAAAGGTTGGGGAGAGGAGGGGAGGATGGGGAGGAGGAGGAGGAGGGGGAGGAGAGGGAGAAGCAGACTTGGTTTCGACCGT
>JACEEZ010010610.1:0-80579 GCA_016584305.1 Chionoecetes opilio | reverse complement strand
GATGTGTAGAAGGAGAAATACAAGGATCAGGTAAATAACAAAGCAAGAAAACCACCACAACAACAGGTACAAAAAGGGGAATGACATGAAGCTGTAAAAATATTAACGAGTATATAATATATATATATATATATATATATATACATATTATATATATATATATATAATATATATATATATATATATATATTATATATATATATACATACCAAACCTCGTTTTCCCGGACTAATAGGGGGGAGCACAGGTCCGTGAACCGCAAAAGTCCGGGAATTGCAACAGTCCGATGCCTTTTTTTTTTTTTTTTTTTTAATCACAAAGAACTGGCCAGGGGCAAAACAAAAATGGGCAACACAAAGTCCGCTTGGCTGCCAGTCCCTATACAAAAGACAGTAAAAGAATAAAATAAAAAAAGAGAGGTCAGCCAATTTAGTTCATTGCCCACCCCCGGACGTTTATCCTACTTTAGTATTTACTGTCCGGCAACCGCCAATATCAACTACCCTGCCGCGGACTTTTACGTCCGCTGAGCATGCTGCCACCTGGCGGGAGGCAGCAGAAAGTGTTCAATAGTCTCAAGAGACGTTCCTGCACCAGGGGCAGTGGGGGTCAGGGGACTAACGGAGGCGGTGCAGGTGAACAGTGAGTGTCATGTGCCCAAATGTAAACAATACGACCACTGAGCATGCTGCCACCTGGCGGGAGGCAGCAGAAAGTATTCAATAGTCTCAAAGAGACATTTCTGCACCAGGGGCAGTGGGGGTCAGGGGACTAACGGAGGCGGTGCAGGTGAGCCGTGAGTGTGGTGTGCCCATGTAAACAATACGACCGCTGAGCATGCTGCCACCTGGCGGGAGGCAGCAGAAAGTGTTCAATAGTCTCAAGAGACGTTCCTGCACCAGGGGCAGTGGGGGTCAGGGGACTAACGGAGGCAGTGCAGGTGAACAGTGAGTTTCGTGTGCCCAAATGTAAACAATACGACCGCTGAGCATGCTGCCACCTGGCGGGAGGCAGCAGAAAGTATTCAATAGTCTCAAAGAGACGTTTCTGCACCAGGGGCAGTTGGGGTCAGGAGACTAACGAAGGTCGTGCAGATGAACCGTGAGTGTCGTATGCCCAAATGTAAACAATACAACCGCTGAGCATGCTGCCACCTGGCGGGAGGCAGCAGAAAGTGTTCAATAGTCTCAAGAGACGTTCCTGCACCTGGGGCAGTGGGGGTCAGGGGACTAAGGGAGGCTGTGCAGGTGAACCGTGGGTGTCGTGTGTCCAAATGTAAACAATACGACCGCTGAGCATGCTGCCACCTGGAGGGAGGCAGCAGAAAATTCAATAGTCTCAAGAGATGTTCTTGCACCAGGGGCAGTGGGAGCCAGAGGACTGACGGAGGCTGTGCAGGTGAACCGTGAGTGTCGTGTGCCCAAATGTAAACCATACGACCGCTGAGCATGCTGCCACCTGGCGGGGGGCGCGGACACTGACCAGGGGTGACAGGCGACGCTCGGACTGCCGGATAACTTTGTCAATTTACGAACAGGACCAGGCATTTCAACGTTTATAAAAAAATATAAATATTTTTTTTTTTTTAATTGTCCGGGACTCTGACATATCCACGGACCTCGGATTTTGTCCGGCAAATCCGATATCCGGGAAATGGAGGTCCGGGAAATCGAGGTTTGTATATATATATATATATATATATATATATATATATTTTAATATATTATATATTATATATATAAAATTTATATATATTATATATTATATATATATTATATATATTATATATATATATATACATATATATATATAGAGAGAGAGAATTTTCACCGTCCCTTCAGGCTAAAGGTTCCTGCACATCTCACGGCCTAAAATCCAAGCGGCAGAAAGTTGTGCCGGCCTAACTGGATCACGGCAGAAAAAAGGTGCGGCCTAATAGTCCGTCACTGGTCTTATACCACTGCTCAGGTCTGTTTCTGTTTATTTGTCCTTGCCTTTATTTTTCATCATTTCTTTTTGTTTACACATTTCACACAAGATTTGTTGTATCGCCCCTGCCATATCTCCCTTACTACCTCATGAAACACTAATCTTTTATCATACACGTCTTCCACTAACCTTCAAACCTCTTGCCAAGCTGTTACTTTGGTCAAAATCACGGACAGGAATGATCCGATAAGAATAAACTCCGCTGTCGCCATCAGCACAGTCCAGACCGCGGGACGGGCGCCTCTCCCGGCCCTCCCTCACGGACAGCAGCTTGGCTAGGTTAGGTAAAGGTTAAGGTTAGGTTTAGTTAAGCTTTATTTATAACTAAACAAAACCTAACCTTAACCTAACCTAGCCAAGCTGCTGTCCGTAAGGGAGGGCTGGGAGAGGCGCCCGTCCCCCGGCCCCTGGACTGGGGCTTTTTTTAAACCAAAGTAAAAGCTTCCCAAGATTTTGAATTTAGAAGACTTATGCCCAAAAGATTAGGAAAAATTGGGGTACTTTCAACCAGAAATTGAGTACGAGGTCAAAAATTTACTCTTTTCCCCCGGGTTTTTTTGATGTGAAAAACCCCGGGAACTGCGGGAGCAAAAAATTTTTTTTAGTGCCCCCAAATTGGGGGAATGTGATTGAAACAGGGGGAACCATTAACAGAATTGGATGAAAATCAAAACCCCCCAAAGGTAGTAAAAACCGCATACGGAAATATTCTATTTTTTAACCCCAAACTATGGGTTGTGGGGGGCTGTGGGGGGATTTTAAATATTTTGGCAGGGTTTGGCACCAAACTGCGGGGCAGAGCCTGCGGGTGGGGGGGTCATGGATCCCCACTCCTTGGGATTTTTCCAAAGATTTTGAGGGCATTATTAAAGTATTTCTCCAGTATTTTTCCCAAAGGGTGGCACAGGTACCGTTGAAACTGAAAACCTTTTGAGAAAGACTACTGGGAAATATTTGAAAAAATCCCTCCTAAGCCCCCAAAATAGAAAAAAAATACCCCAAACCACCGGGAACCCAAAATCCCAAGATTTTTGGGAAAAAAAACCCCAGGAGTGGAAACCCCAGCGTAGAGCGTATTTAGGCAGTTTGGTGGTGGGGTGGTGTCGGGGGCCCTGACATAAAGGCTTTTTTGTGACACAGTTTGTAGGCTTCTACGAATTTTTGGCGGGGTTTTTTGTATGTTTTTTTAGAATTGCGGCCTTCCGGGAAGGCATCCCACAGTCGCCGCAGACCCCTTCCGGAAGGCAGGTCACAGTCGTTTTCAGCAGACCCTTTCCCGGAAAGGCTGCCGCAGTCGTTTCGGGCAGACCTTTCCGGAAGGCTGCCGCGTCCGTCAACAGACCCTTTCCCGGAAGGCACCCCCAAATTCGCTCAGAAAGACCCTTTCCCGGGAAGGCTTTGCCGCAGTCCCTAAAGCAACCCTTTCCCGGGAAAGGGGCATCCCCGCAGCCCGCTCACCAGGGGGCCTTCCGGAAGGCATGCCGCAGTCCCCCTCAAAGACCCCTTTCCGGAAGGCATGCCACACCCCGCTCAGCAGACCCTTTCCCGGAAGGCCTTCCGCAGCCCACTAAAGAAAGGGGCCTTTCCCGGGAAGGCTGCCACAGTCGCTCGGGCAGACCCTTCCGGAAGGCATGCAGGGCAGTCGCTCAGCCAACCCTTTCCCGGAAGGCTTGCCGAGCCCCGTTTCCAGGGGCCCTTCCGGAAACCCGCCGCAGTCGCTAAGCGACCCCTTTCCCAAAGGGCATCCCCGCAGTCGCTCAGGGGAGCCCTTTCCCGGAAAGGGCATCCCCGCGGGTCCACTGGGGCAGAGCCTTCCGGAAGGCATCCGCTCGCCAGCAAAAACCCTTTTCCGGGAAGGCATGCCCAGTCGCTCAGCAGACCCTTTCCCCGGAAAGGGCCCTGCCGCGTCAAAACAGAGCCTTCCGAAGGCATCCCAACAGTCGTCACCCACCCTTTCCCGGGAAAAGGCTTCCCAACAGCCCGCTCAGCGACCCTTTCCGGGAAAGGGCCCTTGCCGCAGTGCTCAAGAAAGAGCCTTCCGGAAGGCTTCCCGCAGGGGTCAGCAACCCCTTCCCGGGGAAGGGGCTTGCCGAGTCGCTCAGCAGACCCTTTCCGGGAAAGGCTTGCCCCCAGCCCTTTTCAGGCCCCCTTTCCCGGAAAGCATCCCGAAAGCCCCGCTAAGGAACCCCCTTAGGGAAAGGGCATGCCCAGTCGCTCGCAGACCCTTTCCCGGGAAGGCTGCCGCAGTCGCTAAGCAGACCCTTTCGGGAAGGGCCCAGCCGCAGTCGTCAGAAAGCCCCCCGGAAAGGGGCATCCCAAACAGTCGCTCACCCGACCCTTTCCCGGGAAAGGCATCCCCCGAAAGCCCCGCTCACAGACCCTTTCCCGGGGGCATGGCGGGCCCGCTAAGCAGAGCCCCCCGGAAGGCATACCGCAGCCCCGTTTTCAGCAGACCCTTTTCCCGGAAGGCATCCCCATTTCGCCCCCAAGCGACCTTCCGGGGGCATGCCGCAGTTTCTCACAGAGCCTTCCGGAAGGCAGGGCCGAAAGCCCCGCTCACCGGGACCCTTCCGGGGGCAGGGCCACAGTCGTTTCCGGGCGACCCTTTCCCAAAGGGCCCATGCCAAAATCGCTCACCCAGACCCTTTCCCCGGAAGGCTGCCACACCCCGCTCAGAAAACCTTTCCCCGGAAGGCATCCCGCTTTTCCTCACCCAAGACCCTTTCCCGGAAAGGCTTACCGCATTTTGCTCAGCAGACCCTTCCGGGGGCATGCCGCATTTGCTCAGGAGCCCCCTTTCCGGGAAGGCATGCCGCAGTCGCTCAGCAAAACCCCTTTCCGGGAAAGGGGCATGCCACAGCCCGCTCAGCAAGCCTTCCAAGGGCCATGCCACAGTCGCTCAGCAAAACCCTTTCCCGGGAAGGCATCCCCGGCCAGTCCCCCCCCCAAAGGCAACCCTTTCCCGGGGAAGGGGAAATTCCCCAGCCCCGCTCACAGACCCTTTCCCCGGAAGGCATCCCCGAAAGGCCCCCTAAAGCAGACCCTTTCCCGGGAAAGGGCTTCCCGCATTTTCCCTCACAGACCTTTCCCGGGAAAGGGCATGCCGAATTTCTCAGCAGAGCCCCCCCGGGAAAGAAATGCCGCAGCCCGCCCCAGCATTTGTTCCCCGGGGCCCTGCCGCAGTCGCCAGCAGACCCTTTCCCCGGAAGGCTTGCCGAAAACCCATGGGTTAAGAAAAAACACCCCACTTTAAAAAATTTTTTGGGAAAATGCCTCTTTTTGGCATTTCCTCCCCCCCCCAAAACCACACCTGGGGCCCCCCGGGGGTTTTGGGGTTTTTTGGGGCGGGAAAGTGGAAAAGATTTTGTATTTAAACAGTATATTATGTAAACCCAATCTTTGGGGGGCAACCCCGGGGGGCGGTCCCCCTCGCCCACCTTTACAGCGCCACCCCCGGGGGCCCCAACCGCGCGATTTTCCCATGCAGGCCCCCTTTTCCCCCATACCAAGCACTCGAAAACAAACACAACTTGCCCCGGCCACGACCCTTTGTGGGCCCCCCCCTTGGCCCCCCCCCCAACGCCCGGTTGTTTTCTTACAGATAAAAACCCGGGGGAAAGGATTGGTTTCAGGGTAGCGTGCCACGGGCCCATAAAAGCCGAATTGGCGCTGAGGGAACTATGCGGGTTAAACGCCTCGTTTTAAAGTCTCACGGTGAAAACCCCCGTTTGATTGACTTTGTAATCCCCCAGCGATACCCCATGTTTCCCTGCGAAGCCTTTTTAAACCAAAAGGGCATGAATTCGTCTCTTCAAGTCCAAATTTAGTGCCCCATGTCTCAAAACCCCATAGAAAGGAAAAGGGACAAAAAGCGACTTGCAGATCCGGATCTTTGCCCTCCTCAAAAGGAAACCGAAAAACGCCAAATACTCCCGCGGGAGCGATTCCATAACACTGGGGGCTTGCCAATCCGCCGTAAAAATTTTCTGACGTGACCCCCGTCATTAGGGACTGCGCTACCAGGTTTTTAAAAATTTTTCCAAAGACCCAAAGGGCCCTCCCCCAACAGCATGAACGGGACGACTTTTTTTCAAAGTTTTCCCCAAAACACCTGGACCTTGGCCCCTTGGGCCCCGGAACCTCAAGCCCCCAAAGGTTTTTTGCCTCCTCGTGCAGCCCCTCGAGAGCCAATCACCAGGCCCTTTCCAGCGACTCAGAAAAAGATTACTGCATCTTTGGGGGAAAAAAAACAAGATCAGTGATCTTGGTGTTGCCGACGGGGTGCTCCACAAAACTTTAGTTTACAACCCCCTTTTCCCCAAAACCCATCCATACAAAGGGGTTTAAAATGATGGGGCAAGGGCGCACCCTTCCCCCCACTCCCGTATTCACGGAAAAAAGGGTGGAAAACACCTTTCCCCCCACTTTCACAGCATCTCTCCAGAATACGGGCCAGTTTTTCAAACCAAAAGTCCCCCCGCAGGAATCCCCCTGGGGTCCCCAGAAGATCCCGAGTGCGCCCCGATGCACTGAGTCAAAAACCTTTTTTGAGATCAACATAGGGTCAAGCTCCCCCGTCAAACTTCCCCGTCGGGGTTCCCCCCGGCCCCGCCCCTGGGTATTGCCCATATATGTGGAAAACCCTAAAAATAATCCGGTAAAAAACCCCTATGGGATGAAAATAAAGGGCCCAAATACATTTAAAAAATATTACCTTTAAAATCTCTGAATTACTTCCTATTTTCCCGGGGAAAAACTCGGGTTAAAACTTTTAAATACAACGGTAAAACTGCCCGTTTTTAAAACAAAACATGGACATTGGTTGGTTTAAATTTTCCCGATGACCCCGACTTCCTTTTTGACCAAAAATTTTTTTTCTGGTGAGTTTTTGTGTTTTGAAATTTTTCCCGCTAACCGGGGGTTTTCGCAAATTTACTTTGTTGTGGGGTGTGTGTGTGGTGTGTGTGTGTGGGGTAGTGTGTGTGTTGGGGTGTGTTTTGGATTTGCAACAAAATTTTGAAAAAAAAATTGAACCAAAAACCCAACCCGTACTATAAAAAACCAACCCAACCATTTAAACCCAACCTAGTACTATACAAAACCTAACCTAACCGTTACCTAAACCCAGTAAATATACCACCTAATCTAACCATTAAACCAAACCCAGTAAATATAAATACAAACCCAAACCCAACCTTCCCCAAACCCGTACTTTACCCCCTAACCCAACCCCTTACCGAAACCCGTAATAGATACACCTAACCTAACCATTACCTAACCTTAAATATACTAAACCCTTAAACCAACCGTTCCGAACCCCGTACTATACTACCCCCTAACTAACCGTTTAAACCCAAACCCAAACCCTTTTTCTAACTATAAAAAAAAAAAAAAAAATATTATTAAAATTTTAGGACTTTCCAAAAATCCTAGGGGTTTTTCCCCCTACAAACCCTCGTGTAGTTTCTTTAAATTTTGAGTATTTTTTAACCCCATTTCCCTTCGCAATTGAATAAAAAGGTTTTTCATGTAGTTTTCTGGAAAAACCAGCCATTTCAGCCAGAAAAAGGTTTTAAATTAGGTTTTAAACAGTTTGGGTTTTTTTTGGTTTTAAAGGGGGATTTTTTTCCCAGTAACAGGGGATAAAAAATAAAAAAAACAAAACCAAAGGGAAAGGGAAAGTTTTTTGCAAGGGTTTTCGGGGCCGGGGCCCGGGGGGGGCGGGGTTGGGAACCGACCCTGTAACACAAAATTTTTTTCTGACCCCAAAAAAAAGGGCAATTCAAATTTAATAAAACTCAAAACGATTTCCCGGAAAATTAAATTTTTTTTGTCTTGAAATCTGGGAAAGGGCCCCCCCCGAAAAATTTTATTTTTCTATGCCCTTTCCCATACTCCCCCCTCTCCCCCAAAACAAACTTTTTGGGGCCCCGGGGCAATGCGGGGTAAATTTTGGGGGTGGGGGACAAATAGAGTCCCCCAAACCCCATATTTTTTTTAGTTAGGGGGGGTTGTAAAAAATTTTCCCCGGAATCGATCCAGGGGAAAAAGGGTAGGATTTTCCCTTCCCATGTCCAGGACTGGTTTGGCCCCGCGATGCTCCCACCAGAATGAGGACTGGGGTGTCGAGCCGGCCCCCCCCCCCCCCCCCCCCCCCACTTATGAGGTAAGGTAATAAAAAATGTTACTTTGGGGGGCAAGGGGGGCAGAGGGCCCCCCCCTTGAAATTGGGTTTTAAATTTTCGAGGGGATAATTGCTAGGAAAATTTTTGGTTTCATTTCGCTAGTTCAAGAAAGTTAGGTTAGATTACGGGGGGGCGAGAGGGAAGAGCACCTCTCGCTAGTTAGGTTTTAAACCCAACCTAAACCCTTTAAACCTTAACCGCTAGGCTAGGTTAAATTTTGGGTAGGTTTGGTTTTAATTTTTTTGGGTTTGACAAAAATTTTTCCCTTTGATATAAGGAAATTTGCCTAGATCTAGGGGAATTTTTTTCCCCCCCTTTACAACTCTTAAAAAACGTGTTTTCCCAAAACAATTTAATGTGACCCAAAACATTTTTTAACCCCCTCCCAATACCCGGGAAAGAGTACTTATAACCTGGTATCAAAGACTGGTGGGAAGTACCCCCAAAAGCCAGGCTTTGTCTTTTCTAAGGGGGTCTGGGAAAAGAGGCAAGGGGTTCATAAAAAACCCAAACTTTAACCCCAGATTCCCGCCCACAAATTTTTTGAACTCTTTCGCAATTTCCCAAGGGTTGGGTTTTTGGAAAAAAGATATTCAAAAAGAAATTGGCTTGGGGTTTCCCAGAGGCCTGCGTCCCCCGCCTGGGATTTCCCCCCACACGTGGGCAGTTTCCCCTTTTACACTTCCTCCGTGCGGCAGGGGGTTTTGGGTTTTTGCCGTGGGGCCCTGGGCCCTGAGGCCCGGCCCCTTGGGGGGTGTAGGGGAAACCCCGGTTTACCCCGGGTTTGTTTTTTTGTTTTTTTTTTGTTGTTTGGGTTAAGGGCAGTGATGTCGAGATGGAGGGTAAATTCCCCCTGGTGTACAGCCTGAAGTAATACAGTCGTGACAGTTTGGGTTAGTCCCTTTCCCGGTGAAAAAGGGACAGTGAGGCGGAGGGCGGCGGGGCTTCCGGGGGATGGGGGACGGGGAGCGGCGGCCCGCAAAGGGTTATCAAAGGTGACCATAAAACACTAAAAATGTTAATAACCATAATGATTTTAAAAACCCTGCCCACCCCCGCTGGCGACGACCCCCCCGCCCGGCGCCCTGCCTACCTATCAGGCCACACGCTTTTCCATCCGCCTAAAACCCGTGCCTTCCCCGAAGACAGGTCACTACCATCCCTGGGGATAGCAAAAATAAAAACATCACCAGGGATCATAGGGCTCCTCAAAGGGGGGTTTGCAAACCCCCAAACAACACCAAAAAAGGGGAGGAAACTCCGCCATCATGAACCTTTCTTTTCCCGGGAGCCAGACGCAGGACTGACAGTGCTGTAACCCAGGGCCCCGTACAGTACTGTAGGCTGTAAATTTTTTTACTGTAAAAATTTTTCTTTTTTAAAATGATTTATTTTAAGGTTATTGATTTGCATGACTTAAAAACATTTTCTAAAATTCACCTATATTTTTTTTTTATTTTTTTTTATGGGCGATATAATCCCCCCCCTTATTTTGGATCCTTTCCCTTCGCGGAAACCCCTCCCCGGGGCCCCAAATTTGTCCCGGTACGGAGGGTTTACTGTAAAATTTTCTTACCGAACCCTTTTTGGGACTTTTTAAAAAACTTCAAAGACTTAAAATAACTGGGGGCCCGGATTAAACCACCCACCCCCTTATAGCCCTTTTATGGAAAGTGTAAATTCTGGGGCCCCCCCCCCAAAACCTGCCTTTTCAAAAGGGGGATCCCCCAGGCCCCTCACCCCTACAGGTTGTAAACCCGTATCTACTGGCGTTATCCCCCTTTTTCCCCCTAACATAAACGTTACTAAAAAAGGCTAACGACACACATAAACCCTTAAAGCTCGTGGGCTCGTGGGACCGTAAATTTAGTACTCCGTGAGGGAAACCCTTAAGGCGGGGAAACCCCCCCCGGGCTCGGAGCCGGTTTCCCAGCCAGTCGGGGGAACCCCTCGGGGAAACCGGTTTTTCCCCCCCCCGGCCCAAACCCGTGAGACCGGGGGTGCTCCCCCCTAACTGTAGACACTGGTGTGCTCCCCCCCCCCAAATGTGAGAAAACTGGTTTTGGGACCCCCCTACCTTTTTAGAACTGGTGGGCTCCCCCCCCAACTGTAAACACTGGTGTGCTCCCCCCTAACTGTGATACCCCTGGCGTGGGACCCCCATAAACCCGTTTAACACTGGTGTGCTCCCCCCAACCCGTGAGACCCTGGGGTGCTCCACCCTACCGTGAACACTGGTGTGCCCCCCCTAAACCCGTGAGACACTGGTGTGCACCCCCCCAACGGGGAAAACCCCTGGTGGGGCAACCCCCCCCACCTGTGAACCCCCCTGGGTTGCTCCCCCTAAAACCCGTGAGACACTGGGGGTGCTCCCCCCTAACTGTGAGACACTGGTGTGCTTTCCCCCCCAACTGTGGGGACAAGGTGTGGGGGTTTCCCCCCTACCTGTGGAAAAACTGGTGTGCTCCCCCCAACTGTGGGGACCCTGGGGGGGTGCACCCCCCCACCTTGGCCCCTGGCTTTCACCCCCCTACCGTTGGGGAAAAGGTGTGTGCTTTCCCCCCCAACTGTGAGAAAACTGGCGTGCACCCCCCTACCGTGGACCGGGGGTGCACCCCCCCTAAAAACCCGTTGAACTGGGGTGCTCCCCCCTACCTGTGAGACACTGGCGTGGGCCCCCCCCTTTCCTGGAGACACTGGTGTGGCACCCCCCTCCCTTTTTTTTAGACCTGGGGGCCCCCCCCTACCTGTGGGGAAAACTGGGGGTTTCCCCCCTACCTTGGGGGGGGGAACACGGCGTGCACCCCCCCCACCTGTGAGACACTGGGGTGCTCCCCCCCTAAAACCCGGTTGGGAAGTTAGTCTGTGGCTTTAGGTCAAAATAAGCAAAAAGCCAAGGTGGTCTGCGGGGGTCACCCGGCGCAAGCCAGGGGCGCGGCGCACTGGCTCGCCGGGCCGCATACTGCCACCCGTCACTGCAAACACATTTTTTCACTGGTTTCTGGTGAAGAATAATTTACTGAAGGTTTCCTGAAAGTAATAGTATCTCCACTACATGCTGGACCAAACCTAGCCTGAACCTAACCTACACCTAACCTAGTCTGATTTATGATCATGGCATGAAAAGCTTATTCTTAGTTTGCAGAATACTTTTCACGTCTCCTGTGACTTGAGGAGAGAGTGGCAGGCCGGCAGTGGCTTGAACTCAGTCGCAAGATGGCTTGTGAAGAGTGCAGTTATGCGGCTCTCAAAGAGGAAGATCTGACTGTATAATATCTAAGAAGCCATCAGGTGCTCCCTTCAGCAGTCTAATGCTCTACATGTACTGTCGGACCCCGCCGAACACGAGTTCGCCCTGCACGAAACTCGCACTTACACGAATAGGTAAAATATCCCATGACTTGCCGAACACGAGTTTTACTCGCGATAACACGAATTTGAATTTCCGGGTGATGTTGTCGATGCTGTCGGCGGCCATTTTGCCGGGGACAGCCTGGGCACGCTCAGCCTGGGCCGCCAGAGCTGCTACACGGTCTTTCTCTCTCTGCATCGTGCTGCTGTTGCTCACGTCGTGCTGCTCCTGCTGGCCATGTCTCCAAGCGTTCGGCTCCAACCTACTCCAAGGGTCAAGCGAGAAGAAGAGGAAAGTGTTGTCCTAGCGGAGAAGATGGATTGTGCTTGCTGTGATTGATAGTGGCCTAGGCTGGTCTGCTACGGGCAAGAAGTTTGGCCTGCTGAGGGCCACTGTTCTACCATTGGAAGAACCGTGAAAAAATAAGAACAAAGCGTGCGAGGAGAGTGCTGATGTCTCTAGCAAGGTGGCTTCTGTGAGCCGACGTGACCCGCTGCTAGAGAAGATGGAGAAAATACTGAACAGGTGAGTTAATGATTTTTCATATAAATAAAGTTTATGTTATGTGTGTGTGTGTACATGTGGTGTGCTAACAGGTGCTCGGGTGGTGTGTAAGGGTGTTACAGGTGAGTTAATTATTATTCATATGAATAAAGTATGTTTATTACCTATGTTATACGTATATTACTACGGGTGTGGTGTGTGTGTGTTGTGCTACGTGCAGGTGTGTAACAGGTGCTGCGGTGGTGTGGGCTGTGTTGAGGCGTGTGTGTGTGTGTGTGGTGTCGTGCTACGTGCAGGTGTGTTAACAGGTGCTGCGGTGGTGTGGGCTGTGTTGAGGCATGTGTGTGTGTGTGTGTGTGTCGTGCTACGTGCAGGTGTGTTAACGGGTGCTGCGGTGGTGTGGGCGGTGTTGAGGCGTGTGTGTGTGTGTGTGTGTGTGGTGGTGCTACGTGCAGGTGTGTTAGCATGCATGCATGTGTGTGTGTGTGTTGAGGCATACCGTTGTACAGTACCATTGTATTTACGCACTGTTTTTTTCTTGTCATTTACGCATAACAGGTGGATATCAGAGCAAGTGGACCAGCGGAAGAGCAACGTGGACGGCGTAGCCATCAGGGAAAAGGCGAGGAGCATCTACGACCACCTAGCAGAGAAGGAGCCTTCTGGATCCTCCCCTGCCCCCGGGTTTATTGCCAGCCATGGGTGGTTCCATAGATTCAAGCAGCGTTTTAGCCTGCACAACATTGCTCGCACAGGTAAAAACATTCAATATATTTTCACACTTCTATCTATCTAATATTGACTCGTGCTATATTCCCGTAATGAAGAGCATTAAATATTTTTTCACACTTCTATCTATCTATCTATCTATCTATTGACTTGCCATATTCCCATAATGAAAAGGTTTTTTCTTCGTTTTTTTTCACAGGTGAGAGTGGGTCAGCTGATAAGGAAGGGGCGCAGGCATACCTCAGCACCTTCAAGTCCCTGATTGAAGACAGTGGACTACCTACCTGAGCAGGTGTTCAACGCGGACGAAACTGGCCTATTTTACAAGAAAATGGGCAATAGGACTTACATCCACAAGGAAGTCAAGAAGGGAGGGTGTGTGAGTACTTGTCACGACATTAACTGTTGGGGCCCCGTCTATTAGCACATTAGTAGCAATGGCCGTTACTTAACACACAGGAGTGTCAGAGTACTTGTCACGACATTAACTGTTGGGGCCCCGTCTATTAGCACATTAGTAGCAATGGCCGTTACTTAACACACAGGAGTGTCAGAGTACTGGTCACGACATTAACTGTTGGGGCCCCCCGTCCTCATTAAGCACATTAGATAGCTAATCGGGCTCGTTACTGAACCACACAGGAGGTTTGTCAGAGTACTGCGTTCACGACATCTAACTGTTGGCGAGCCCCGTCTCATTAGCACATTAGTAGCAATGGCGTTACTTAACACCACAGGAGTGTCAGAGTACTTGTTCACGGACATAACTGTTGGGCGCCCCCGTTCTATTAGGCACATTAGTAGCCATGGCCAGTTACTTAACACACAGAGTGTTCAGCGTATACTAGGTCACGACAATTAAAACTATTAGGCGCCCCGTCTATTAAAGGCACATTAGAGCCAATGCGCGTTACTAAACACACAGGAAGTTTTCTTGTACCAGAGTACTGGTCACGACATAACTGTTGGGAGCCACTGTCTATTAGCACATAAGTTAGCAATGGCCGTTATAACACACCAGGAGTGTCAGGAGCAAGTACTGGTCACGACCATTAACTGTTCGAGGGCCCCGTCTATCTATTAGACACATGAGTCAGCAATGAGCCGTCACTTAACACACAAGCGTACGACCCTTACATCGATTGTATAAAAACTTACCCCAACGTGTAACATAGAACTATATTAATTATATAGTGTTAACAACAGTATACAGTATAAACCCTCTCGTAAGCCAGAAGCCTCAGTATTCCCACTTCCACATTATTCGTGGACATTCCTACTTTTTTTGTAATAGGGCGTGAGTAGGGGCGTGCATGTCACGTAGAGTCAGTGAGGTTTAAGAGGACCCAGGGCGCCATGGCAGCCAAGGGCAGCCAGCGCAGCCAGGCAGAGCATTTTATTAATCCATACACTGCAGCAATATACTTTGTATTCTGTTTAATTTGCTGTTCTTTCGTTCGCTGTCCAAATATGTTGTAATTGGCGAAGTGATCTGAGGCCATTGGCAGCCCTCTAGGAACCCAGATCCAGCAGCAACGGCACTAGGGGTCGCTATCTCCAGCTACCACCCGCTCTCCCACCACCCAGATTAACTACACCTAAGCCCTTACTTTCCGGTATACAGCAAGCCCTTCCACTCGTTAGGTAAGTTAAACAGTAGGAAGGGCCATGACTGACTAGGACGAGTAATGACTTAGCAGTCATAAACTAGTCATCAGTCACAGCCAATGACAAACTGTTTCTAAAAACTTACTGGACCAATCACAATACGTCACACAAGGGCACGTTTTGACACGAGACTTTAAGGATACGTGTCACACACACTTTTCCATTAGATGTCTCACGAGGGTAGGCGCGAGACAAACAAGGTTTTTAACCCCGTTCACTGGCTTACCCGCCACCTCAAAAACACCTTTAAATAAAACCTTAATTTATGGTGACACGCGGGCACTATTACACCGACTAAATAATGACAACGTGTCGTATAAACAGAGACTCACCATAAATCACTGATGCATAGTATATAATTAAACAGTAATGACGTAAAACCCTGCCCCACCTGCTAGGCGAGCGCCCTGCCCCGACCTAGCAGCCTTACTGCCTACCTTCAGGACGACACGCTGTCATCCGCCTCAGCTGTGCCTTCCTGGAAGAAGGACAGGTCAGCTAACCATTGCACTGTTGATAGCACCATAGGACATCACCAGGTTCATAGGGCTCACCTTCAAGCGAGGTCCGCGACAGCCCTACAAACAACAACCAAGAAGGAAGGAGAAATCTTATCGCCATCATGATAACTTGCTGTCGGCTGCCAAGAAGCATGGACTGGGGACAGTGGTAAACTTAGTCCTCTCAGTACTCTAGGCTGTATTTTTAACGTAGATTACTTTTTTGACATGATTATATTAATGAGTTATGTATCATTCTGCGATGGACTTACCACATTTTTCTCATATTTCACCTATAATTTTTTTTTTTTTTTTTTTATTTATAGCGGCGGATATATAACCCACCCATTATATCGGAGCCTATGCATTACGCAGGACACTCCCCGGGGCCACAATAGTCAGATTACGATCGAGGGTTTACTGTATTGTCTTAACTCGAACCTCTTTGACCCACATTTAAAATACTATGTAATGGGACCTGAAAGTAAACTGGTGGCCCATGGATTAAGCCAACTACCTCACCTTATCAGCCCTTCATGGAATGTCGTAACTTCTGGGCAAGCGACCAATACTCTGCCTGTCAAGAAGCGGCATCACAGCAATCACCCACTACAGGCTTACTAACTGTAATCTTACATGCCGTGATCCCCGTTAAACCCGTAAAATAAAACGTTACTAATAAGGGCTAACGGACACTACATAAACTTAATGCCTCCGTGTCTCGTGAGACGATCCCGTAATATCTTCAGTATCCGTGAGGGAACCGTTAAGGCGAACCGACCTCCCAGGACTCTGAGCCGGTTATCCCAGCCCAGTCCGTGCGGAACCCTCCGGAAACCCCCCCTCCCCCCTCCCGGTGGACCACCGCTTGCGCACGTACCATGTGGAGACACTGCGTTTCGTGCTCCCCCCTAACTGTTGAGACACTGGCGGCACCCACCATATCCTGTGCTAAGTACACTGGTAGTTGCCTCCCCCCTATAACTGTTGAGGACCACTAGGTGTGCTCCCCTTAACTGTGAGACCACTGCCGTTGTGCTCCCCCCCCTACCTGTGAGACACGGCGTGCACCCCCTACCTGTGGAGACACTGGTTTGCTCCCCCCTAATGCTGAGGCGGACACTCGCGTGTGCGCTCCCCCCTAACTGTGAGGACACTGGTGCCTAGCAGTCTCCCCCCTACTGTGAGACACTTGTAGTGCTCCCCCCCTACCTGTACGAGGACACTAGCTGTATGCTCCCCCCTACCTGTGAGACACTAGGTGTGCTCCCCCCTACTGTGGAGGGAACACTAGTGTGCACCCCCCTTAACTTGTTGAGACACTGGGTATTTATCAGTGCTCCCCCCTACCTCGTGAGGACACAGGTAGTGCTCCCCCCTAACTGTGAGACACTGGCCGTGCTCCCCCCTAAAACTGTGAGACACTGGTGTTGCTCCCCCCTACCTGCTGAGACACTGGTTGTGCTCCCCCCTAACTCGTGAGGCGACACTTGGTTTGCCCTCCCCCATAACCTGTAGAGGGACACTGGCGTGCAACCCCCTACCTAGGTAGAGACACTGTGTAGCACCCCCCCTACCTGTGAGACAAATGGTGTCGCACCCCCCTAACCTGTGAGGACCATGGCGTGCACCTCCCATCACCTGGATTGCAGACACTGGCGTGCTACCCCCCTACCTGTGAGCACACTGGTGTGCACCCCCCTACCTGTAGAGACACTGGTTGTACGCACCACCCTTACCTGTGAGACACTGGTGTGCTCCCCCTACCATAAGTGAGAACACTTGGTGTAGCCCCCCCTACCTAGTGAGACACTCGGCGTTCTAGTCACCCTTACCTGTGCAGGGGACACTGGTGTACAGCACCACCCCTTACCTTGTGAGACCACTCGGTGTAGACACCCCCCTACCTAGTTTTGAGGGGAACACTACGGTGTGACACCCCCCTTACCTGTGGAGACACTGGCCCCGGTGTTGCACCCCCATACCTGTGCAGACCACTGGTGCTCGCACCCCCCTACCTCGTGAGACATGGGTGTCTCCCCCCTCACCTGTGAGACACTGTGTAGCCTACCCCCCTACCTGTGAGGACACTGGCGTGCTCCCCCCTATACCTGTAAGATCACACTGCAGTAGATGCACCCCCTACCGGGAGGAGACACTGCTGTAGCAGCCCCCCTAACCTGTGAGGGACACTGGCGTGCACCCCCCTACCTGGTGAATGGACCACTTGGTGCCCCCACTAACCTGTGAGACACCATGGCGTTGCTTCCCCCTACATCAGTGAGACCACTGGCGTGCCCCCCCCCTACTGACTGAGACCCACTGGTGTTGCTCCCCCCTAACTGTGCAGACAATGGTGTGTGCTCCCCCCTTAAAAAACTAGTGAGCAAAAATGAGACACCTGGGTAGCTCCCCCCCTTGCTGTTGACGACAACTAGGCGTGTCTACCCCCTTACCTGTGGAAAGGACAACTGGTAGTGCTACCCACTACCTGTGAGCACACTCAGTTAGTGACACACCCCTCACTGTGAGGACCACCTAGGCTGTGCTCCCCCCTACCTGTTGAGACATTTGCTGTGCTCACCCCATACTCCGTGAGACACCTAGGTGTAGCTCCCCCCCTACCATGTGATAGGACCACTGGCGTGTCTGCTACCCCCTAAACTACGTGAGAACACTGGGTGGTGCTCCCCCTAACCTGTGATGACACTGGCTTGTGCTCCCCCCTACCTGTGAGGACAATGGTAAGTATGCTCCCTACCTAACTTGCTGAGGACACTGCGCGTGCAACCCCCTACCTGTGAGGAACCACTGCGTTGATGCTCCCCCTACCTGTGAGGGACACTGGTGTGTCCCCCCTTAACTGTGAAGGGGGGACACTGGTGTGCTCCCCCCTAAAACTGTGAGACATGGCGTGCACCCCCCTACCTGTGAGACCACTGGTGGTGCTCCCACTAACTGTGAGCACTGGCGTGCACCCCCCACCTGTGAGACACTGGTTGTTGCTTCCCCCCTAAACTGTGGACACTGGCGGCACCCCCTACCCTGTGAGACACTGGTGTCGCTCCCCCCTAACTGTGAGACCACTGGTGTGCTCCCCCACTGTGAGACACTGGTGTGTGCTCCCCCTACTGTGAGACATTGGTGTGCTCTCCCCTACCTGGAGGACACGTGTGCTCCCCCATACCTGTGAGACACTGGTGATGCCTCCACCCTACCTGTGAGACACTGGTGTGCTCCCACTAACGTGAGACATTGGTGTGGCTCACCCCTAACCGGTGAGACACTGAGTGTGCTCCCCCCTACCTGGACACTGGTGTTGCTCCCCCCCTACCAGTGAGTACACTGGCGTGCAGCCCCCTACCTGTGAGACACTGGTGTGCCTCCCTACCTGTGAGACACTTGGTGTGCTCCCCCCTAAAACTGTGAGACCCTGGTGTGCTCCCCCCTAACTGGTGAGACACTGGTGTGCTCCCACCCTACCTGTTGAGACACTGGTGTGCTCCCCCCTACCTGTGAGACAATGTGTGACTCCCCCTACCTGTGAGGACACTGGTTGTGCTCCCCCCTACTGTGAGTGGACACTGGGTGTGCTCCCCCCTAACTGTGAGACACTGGCGTGCACCCCCTACCTGTGAGACACTGGTGTGCTCCCCCCTACCTGTGAGACACTGGTGTGCTCCCCCCTACCTGTGAGACACTGGTGTGCTCCCCCCTACCTGTGAGACACTGGGTGCATCCCCCCTACCTGTGAGACACTGGTGTGCTCCCCCTACCTGTGAGACACTGGTGTGCTCCCCCTACCTGTGAGACACTGGTGTGCTCCCCCCTACCTGTGAGACACTGGTGTGCTCCCCCTACCTGTGAGACACTGGTGTGCTCCCCCCTACCTGTGAGACACTGGTGTGCTCCCCCCTAACTGTGAGACACTGGTGTGCTCCCCCCTAACTGTGAGACACTGGCGTGCACCCCCCTACCTGTGAGACACTGGTGTGCACCCCCCTACCTGTGAGACACTGGCGTGCACCCCCCTACCTGTGAGACACTGGGTGTGCTCCCCCTACCTTGGTGATACACTGGTGTGCTCCCCCCTACACTTGAGACCACTGGTAGTGGCTTCCTCCCTAACTGTGAGACACTGGTGTTCTCCCCCCTACCTGTGAGACACTGGGTGGGCACCCCCCACTACCTGTGAGACACTGGGTGTGCACCCCCCCTACCTTTGAGACACTGGTGTCATCCCCCTACACTTGTGCGCACTGGTGTGCACCCCCCTACCTGTGAGACACTGGTGTGCACCCCCCTAACTGTGAGACACTGGTGTGCTCCGCCCCTACCTGTGATACACTTGCGGCACCCCCTACCTGTTGAAGGACACTGGTGTGCTCCCCCGCTACCATGTGAGACCTGGTGTGCACCCCCCTACCTGTGAGACACTGGCGTGCTCCCCCCTACCGTGAGCACTAACTGGCGTGCACCCACCGCTACCTGTGAGACACTGGTGTGCTCCCCCCTACCCTGTGAGACACGGTGTGCTCCCCCCCTACCTGTGGAAGACACTGGTGTGCTCCCACCCACTACCTGTGAGACACTGGTGTGCACCCCCCTCCTGTGAGACACTGGTGTTGCTCCCCCTACCCTGTGAGACACTGGGTGCTCCCCCCTCCTGTGAGCCACTGGTGTGCTCCCCCCCCTACCTGTGAGGACAATGGTGGTGCTCCCCCCTACCTGTGAGGACACTAGTGTCCACCCCTGGCATGAATCCAACACTTTTATGACCATGAAAAGGCTCTGATGGAAATTTCTCATGTAAATTATATATTATTTAAACAACTTCTTAATTCCATTTGTTGCATATAGTGCAGCATTTATATAATTCTAGAGGTAAAGATTAGCATGCGCTATGCTGCGCAATGGCCTCGGTGCTCCATCTCCCGTGCATGTAGCCTTTAGCCTGTGGTTGGGTTGAAGAACCCGTTACCGCCGGGACACAGGGCTAGTGGTGCATCCGGGTTACTACATTAACCTTCCTCCAGGTTTCCCCAGTTACCATTATCCGCCAAAAGAGATATAACAGCTTGGGTGGGTTGGTCGCCGACTGGCCCTGGCCTGGATTCGTAGCCCGGAGTCGCTGGCCACTACACCAAAGAGGCGACGCTTTCTATATGGGAACCCAGAAAATAGATTTTGTTTAAGGCATTTTGACGTGATGCATAATTTTCCCGAGTTTACCGTAACTCGTGCGTTAAATGGGGGGTAAGTAGTGTGGCATAAGCTGCCTTTTTCAGAGTGTGGCACATCCTATGCATCCTTGTCTTTAATACCTCTGCTTCATGTTCTTTATGTTGTTATTTTGGCCTTTCCTGTATGTTTCATTATTTCTTTTTGTTTAAACATTTTCACACAAGATTCGGCTGACAACTTTATAATTATATAAGGTTTTCAATAAATATTGTCTAGCCTCACATTGCGTCCTCTGTTAAATTGTAACTCATAAAGAAGAATGAACAATCTAGACCCATTTACTAGCACTGCCCAGCAGACCAGTGCGGGGCAATTACAAGGCCAGGGAGGGTGGGCAGGAGCAACCTGTCCACCACCACTCACTCCCGACACAGGACACAAACGCCCCACCCACATGCCCTCGGCCACAAGTTGGACCACACTTGTCCCACACCACATCACACCACCTCAAAAGTGGATCCACATGTGATAGAAGAAATATCAGCCCTAGTCTTGAAATGCTTCCACAGACATCACAATTTTGAATTCCCTCAGGCCAGAATGTTCCTGAAGTATGTCGATTGAGTTCATTATTTCGAAAAGGAATCTTTTCCACAACTCTTGCACATTCATAATTCCTTTCACCAGTGTGTGTCAGAGGTTCGTCTGGTGAGGGTAGACTTTTGAGTGATCTTTTCCCACACTCTTCACATTCGTAATTCGTTCACCAGTGTTGTCCGGGTGTGTGTGGTGAGATAAGACTTTCGAGTGAATCTTTTCCCACACTCTTCACATTCTGTAATTCCTTTCACCAGTGTGTGTCATGGTTGTGTGTGTGGAAGGACCAGACTTTCGGTGAATCTTTTTTTTTCCCCACACACACTCTTGCCTTCATAATTCCTTATCACCGTGTGTGTCAGGGTGTGTCTGGTGAGGTGAGACTTTATTGATTGAATCTTTTCCCCCACACTCTTGGCATGTCATGTGCCCTTATCACCAGTGCCTTCAGGAAGATACACACCCCGCCTGGCCCACTCACAGGGAGCACACATGCTCCCTGTGTGCTGTGGCCACTCCTGCTGCTGCCTGTTCTTGCAGCCATCGCTGCAACACGACTTATGCCAGGCCCGGTGCTCTTGTAGAGGCCCTCAGGGAAGCTGGGCTCAGCAGGGTTTCCCAAGGATACACTCAGCACTGTCCTTGAGGACCAAGGGATGCAGGAGTGGGGGGAAGCACCAAGGAGTCCCTCAGAAGCACTGGGAGTTCCCTGTGGGCACCAAGCCCAGCCACAACATCACCTGAAAACACATGATGGAGGTGTCACCCAACAGGCACGTGTGCCACAACAAAGGTGCGCCGGCAAGACTTTTCCACAACTTCCCCAGGGTTGAAGGGGGAGGAAGAATCCTCTGACCACCTCTAGAAGTAAGGTAGATATGTTTGGCCTGGGGTACATTTCTTACTACGGCGAAAGGACCAAGAATTATTGTTATATTCAGTTAGTTTAGGGTTTTGAAGGAAACAATTTTTTTTCTGGTGTTTTTTGATGTGCTTAGAATTGGATTTTTGGACCTCATTTTATACAGCAATGTCCTCGTTCTGATTTTTCAATCAATCAAATCATATGGGGGCATACGCCGGGGGGCCGCGCCTCGCCCACCCTACGACGCCACTCCTGGGGGTCCCAACGCGCGAGTTCCCATGCAGGGCCTCATTTCCTCCATACCAGCGCTTCTGAACAAGACACGTAACTTGCCCCGCCCAGCCTTGTGGGCGCCCCCTTGGCCTCCTCCCACGGCCGGAGTGTCCCTCTTACAGATACAACCCGATGGGAAAGGATCGGTTTCAGGGTACGTGCCACATGCCCATGATAGCCGCAGTTTGGCGCTGACGGACTATGTCAGGTAATAGGCCTGCGATTTCGTCATCTGGTGGCAATCGCTGATTTGGACACTAGTCAATCCCATCGATACCCCTGATTCTGTCGAAGACACTTATTACAAAGGCATTGATTCGTCTCTTCAAGTCACTATTTTAGTGTCCGATGTCTCACAACCCTAGAGTAAGACAGGGATCACAAGCGACTTGAAGATCCTATCTTTGTCCTCCTGCACAGGTACCGACAACGCCAAATACTCCGCTGAGCGAGTCCATACAACGTGGGCTTATGCCAATCCGTCGTAAGACTTCTTGACGTGAACCCGCCGTCCATATATGGACTGCGCTACCAAGGTATGTGAAACTTTCCAAGATCTCAATTGTCCTCCCACAACGCATGAAACGACTGTATCTGCTTCAATCTAGTTACGTCCTCAAAGACCTGGACCTTGGTCTTGAGCCAGGAGACCTCAAGTCCCAAAAGGCTTTGCCTCCTCGTGCAGCGGCCTCGAGACCATCACCAGGACCTCCAGCGACTCAGCAAAAGATTACTGCACCCAGCGGCAAAAACAAGATCAGCAGTGATCCTTGGTGTTTGCCGACGGATGCTTCCACAATCACTTTGATCGACAACCGTGTCCAATACCCAGTCCATACAAGCGTTGAAAAGTGATGGGGCAAGGACCGCCACACCCTGGCCTCCTCCTGTATTCACGATGAAAGAGCTGGATAACACCTGCCCCACACTTCACAGCATCTCAGGTCCCCAGAATACAGACCGTTATCAAACCAATAGTCCTTGCAGGAATCCCTCGAGTCCACGCAGAAGATCCCAGAGTGGACTCACGTGCACTGAGTCAAACGCCTTCTTGAGATCAACATAGGCTGCAAGCATCCCCCTTGTCGAAACTCACGTCGGGCGATTCCACCAGGACATTGAAGGCGCTAGGTATACTGTCCCGTTGGTTTGCTTACCAGGCGTAGAACCAGACTGCTGAGGTCTCTGATGCTTCCCCAGATGACTGTCGAATTCGGTGTCGCAATAGATGGGCAAGCACCGACCTTGCCCTGGTACGCTGAGCAGGTGTACTACCGCTGTAATTGTTTGCAGTCCTGACGGTCCCCTTTTCCCTTTCCACGATAGGGACACCGCCCCCTTTGTTCCCAGTCAGAGGAATGGTAACCGATTTGCCACAACGGCAGTTAAGGACAGCATGCAACCCGCGGATCATGGCCTCACCCCCACTTTGAGGAGCTCCGCACTGGATATTACAAACACCAGCTGCCTTTTCCACCCCTTCAACTTTGCTACAGCCCTCTCTGACTTCGTCAATAGAGGGTGGCGGTTTCGTCAATGGAAGGATCGGCATCACACTCCTGTACCCATGGTGGTGAAGCTGCCTCAGTGTAGGGTCCACCGTGAACACTGCCCAAAGTACTCAGCCCACGAGCCATCTGCCCATCCATGTCCGACACGAGGGGCGCCCATCTGCTGTTCGATATGCACTGCGCCAGAGAAGGAGACTTGAACAAGCTTCTTCATGGCTCGGTAGGCGGTCGGGGTCATAGCGTTCAAATAGGACCCTCGTCATCCTCAGGGGACTCCTGACATACCTCTCCTTGTCTCTCCTCAGGAGGGTTCTAGTCCGGGCGTGACCAGAGCCCTGTGGCTGGTCCCCCGGTTGCCCAGCCAGCCTTGCAGCGCGACTTCTCCTCGATTTTCCCTCCAGCGTCTCCCGGGTCGGACAAAACCACGCCTTGACCTCGGGCGCCTCCCCAATACACTCCTTGGCAGCCTGTAGAGTTTCACGTTTGAAGGTATCCCACAGTTTCTACAGGATCCCCCGAGTAGCACCGAGCACATCAAACCGATTTTGAGACTTGCCAACCGCATACTCATTAGCACATGTCAAGTCCTTCAGTTTTCTCAGATGAAACACAGTATGGTTACCATCTTGAATTTCATTCTGGACTTGGACATGAAAGCTTAAGTGTGCAACAACAAGTCTGTGATCTGTTGAAAGAACTCAAGCACTTCTGGTAAACCCGCAGTTCTGGAGGATTCCTCCCAACGAGTACTAACGAGGATGTTGTCCCGATCTCCTTAGTACCCCTCCGGCATTACTATCCATGTCCAGCGTGGCAGCTCTGGTCTCTTATACCCAGAACCATGCAATTCTCAACCTTCTGGACCCTTGCAAAGTTCAGAAGCAGAGAACTGTTGGTGTTTCTGGTAACCGGGCCATGGGGGACCAACCCACAACTCGTAGCCCTCCCTCTCACAGTGTCCAGTATCAGCATTGAAGGCTGACATTCTGATGTTCCCAATCCCCAAAACACCCGGTTTCCCCACAGGTCCATCCAAGTGTGTGCGGGGGATCTCAGAAACAAGTTCTTTGGCCCAGAAAGGAAATCCCAAAAGCAGGTCAAATCACATCAAAAAATACCAGAAAACTTGTTGTTTCCTTCAATATTAATTGAGAAACTTTTTGCAAAGGCAACCAAATTTCCGACATCTTTTATGATGACTTTCATGTGAAACACTAAGACTGCCGTCGGACTGTCACAGTTTTTTGACCACCAATGGATTATGTTTCATATGGGTAAAAACTGACCTCTGATTTACTTAACTTAAGAGGTTCTAGCTGACAATAGCTAGTTTGTGAATAGGGAATGAAGTTGACGCAATAAGAACAGGGTGTTAGAAACCATAACTGTTGATTTCCTCCCAAAAGCCAGAGCCAAATTAATTAAAAACATCTAAACTCATCAGAAAACATAGTGTGTGAGTGCAAAAACTAGTGCTGATATTATCTTGACACGGTAGAGCCATACAAAGCACTGTACACAATGGGCAGTAGGCTTTCTGTTTACCTCATTGAATTATAAGAGACTTTTTCTCTCAGAGTTTCCCGTCGCAAATCAATAGTTTCGGAGATATGGAAGATTTTTTGGGCGAGGAGGAATACGTCTGCCGTGTTTACAAAATGCCGGGTAAGGGTAAGGTAAGGTTAGGTGGGGTTACGTTACATTTTTCAAAACTTTCTATTTTTCGGTGATTTTGGCTGTTTTACGACAGGTTTTAAGGTGATTTCCCCGATGGTAAATATTCCGTAGGATTTGACAGCGCCAACCAACCAGGCAATACGCCATAACAGTGAGCTCGATCTGCCATCTGGTGGCCGTCTGGGAACCTCCCGTCAGCTCAGAATGTCGGGTCTCGGGGTGTCGGGCTTGACTTACCGTATTTGCCGGCGCATAAGACGCAGTTTTTCCCCTTAAAAAGGAATGCAAAGTTCACCCTGCGTCTAATGCGGCCATATTAGCGAATGAGAGGTCGGGCAGAGAATGCAGAACAGCCAGTGGTGTATTACTGAAGGGGTCTGGAGTGATCTGTGTTGAGCAGTAGTCCACTGAGCAAAAATTTGTAACTGTGTTATCAACAGGAATGCATAATACTAGGAAAAGGTTGGAGTTTAAGAGAAAACATGAGCTGGGGCAGCAAGATAGCGATTGTTGCTGCCACGATGGCCGTGTCAGATGTAAACATCATCAAACAACACTTGCTGCTGCTCTCCATTGTAAAACGTCTGATATCTCAGGTCTGCCGCTTCACCTGGGATACTTCACTCGGCGACGCCCTCCGCGCACCCACCATGGGTCATTACCGCTCAGACTCCTCCCCGCACCCATGGAAAAGACAAACATCCCGCATATCAGATGTCGCCTTAACCCGCATTCGACTCGGGCCACACAAGTTAACAACAGTTGGAAGGAGATGATAGAAGGGAGGCAGAAAATGGTGATGGAATCTTCACTGGAATGAGTATTGTTGATAAATGGAATAGTGAACAAAGAGCGTGTTAAAGTTATATATGAAGGAGTGTGAGCGGTGAGAGGGAGGTGTAGTATCTTGGGGAGTCTGTCTATACACACAAGGATGGAGAAAGGGCGTCGTGGCTTTGTTGTTTATTTGACAGCTAGTCATTGTACAACGTGGGGACAAGAGGTGCGCGGCGTGTGTGTCTCTGTGTGTTCTGGGGCTGACTGAATTACCTGGCTGATGTTGCAGTTGTGTCGGCGAGGACAAGTCAGGTCAGCGTCAGGCCACCCTCGGGCCTCTAATCCTGGTCCCAGACGGGGGTGGCCTAAGCCGATGCAGGTGTGTATGTGCGTGTGTGTGTTAGCGCCGCTACAGTGGTAAGCAAGGTGGGATAGGAGACATCATAAGCCTTTGTACCATCTTGACCCCTGAATCCTCACCCCTGTACCTCTACGGATAAGGAAACTGTATGAAAGAGTGCTAGTAAAAAGGCTGCAATGGTGCCTGTAAACGGGACAAAAGTCTTCCACACGGTACTCCAAGACCAAGACCATCACGGTGCCACACCGTCCGCCTCAAGGCCGAATCACACCATACCATCATGGTGACAGGGCACCATCACATCCGTTACAATTTCTTACATTCAAACAAATAGACGTGTTACACTAAACGGTGCGCCGCCGTCACGGCTCCAATACATCACCGTCCTGTCACGTAACGGTTTCTGGGGAAAAATATTTTAACGTAATGAGACTGTGCCGTGGTGATAATTGTGGTTTTCTCAAGGCTTTACGTACCTAAAACAGTGTCTTTTAGAGTTCAACTCCTCTTGTTTATCCAACATTAGTGCTATTAATGCAAATGTCTTCAAGCATAGCCTCTGAGGCACCATGTCTGCTTAGAGGGTGAGCAGGAACTGCCAAAAATGATGGAACCGTGACGAATAGTGTGAATACAAGGCACGGCTGACGGAACGCTGCCGTGATTTCAGAGTGAACCAGCCTTCACCTGGACCTTCCTGAAGAAGACTAATCAACCCTCGCGACTGTGATAGATTCATAGGTGTAAACCAGGGCAATATAGTCGATCCCGACAACTGTGCCCTTCAACAATTACAACAATAACAAGGTAGAGATGGTTACCTTACAGTGTTACCTAAATATCTTCGTGAATTTTTGTTATTGAACAACGACCGATTTCGAGGCCGAAACTTAGTCCTCCTGAATAGTTTTGATGTGTTTTGAATTAATCTGACTTTTGTTATTGTCGGAAATCAATGTTTGTTTATATGTATGTGTGGGGGGGGGGGGGGGGGCAACCTGCCCCTCCAGATCCGCCCCGCAAATCTAACCTATCCTAACCAAATCTAATCTAACCTAACCTAACCAAATCTAACCTAAACTACCCAAATCTAACCTACCCTAACCTAACCTAAACAAATCTAACCTGACCTCCTAGCGGGGTTGGGGGTTCTCGACACACTAAACAAATATAACCTAACCTCCTACCTCCTATAGACTCCATAGTGTGGGCGAAATGACTATGGTGTGGCGAAATGGCATGTGGGCGAAATGACCGGATACCAACCTAACCATTACCGTCGGCGAGTTTTCCCGATTTGTGTAGGGATAAAAATATCGGTAGACGACAGTACCATGCAGGTACCATGAGGCAAGGATGGGTAATGTCACCGTGGTTATGCAACTTGTTTATGGCTGGAGTAATAAGATAAATCAAAGCAAAGGTTGGTGATGTTGGTATAGACTCAAGAGTATTCATTGGCTCGTCAAGTAACACTTAAACCATGATGTAGCACTACTTATTATGAGGAAAGACAACAAAAGGAACTCAATTAATAAGGTATTTTAATACTATCATAACCATGAATATGTACAACCTACAAAGAGAACACTACGACGATGAAAAAAATTAGAGTTGTTTTGGACAAAATTGATATTCCAGGTGCTATATTTCCGTGCTCGCTGACAACATAGAGAATACCTGAGGTGATGGTTGATGTGCGAAGGCTTCTAAACCAGGAAAACAGTCACAGCAGAGTCTCATTAAGAAGTAAGCAAGTGGTAGGGACACATTACGTACCTACCAGTTGCTTACCTTTTGACGAGGCTCTGTTATAACTCTGTTTTCTTGGTTTAAAAGCCTCTGCACATCAGCCATTACCTCAGGTCTTCTCTATAGTGTTGTCAGCGAGAACAGAGCACAGTAATATAGCACCTGGAATATCAATTTCGCGCAAAATAACTCTAAATTCTTCCATCGCCGTAGTTTTCCCTTCGCAGGTCCACCCGCGGCGACCCCGCCTTATCCCCACAGTGTACCGATGTAAACAAACCGTGATGTAGTTATGTCTGGGGCCCATTGGGAGTATGGTTTCTGTTTACCTTATTGGATTCTAGGAAACATTCTCTATGAGCTTCCGCCGCAAATCATTACTTTTGGAGATAATGACATGTTGTTTATAGAGAGGCAAGAGACAATTGTTTACGTGTGCCTCACTCTTCCTCTTGTGACCTGCATTGCCTCTGTTCTTTCCTTGCCATGGGCACTTTTTAATGAGGATTTGGCTTTAGTTAGGAGGTTAAAACGTGGGTTAGATTAGGTTAGGTTAGTGAGTCAAAAGGTGGGGTTAGGTTAGTTAATTTTCATATCTTCTATACCCTCTCCTTCACATAAAAAAATATTCTATATCTCCACAAGTAGTGATTTGCGAAGGAAGCTCCTAGAGAGTGTTTCTTAGAATCCATGGTATCAGTGCAGCTTAAACCACTACACGCTGGCTGGTTTTAAATATCCTAAACGTTTCGTTTTCATCATTAGGAATATTTCTAACCCCTACAACAGCAGGCGGAAATCAAAAATAGCGCAAGGGGGGTATGGGGGGTCGAAACCCCCCCAGTGAGGTTAGGTTGGTAAATTTTTACACTAGGACCGAAATTCTCTACATACTCGGGAGTATGGTTTCTGTTTACCATATTGGATTCTAAGAAACGTTCTCTCTATGAGCTTCCGTCAAAAGGGCACTTTTTTCGGGGGATAGGGAGATGTTTTTAATAGGAAGGGGGTGTATGGGATATATGAAATTAAAACTACCTAACCCCACCTTTTGACTCACTAACCTAACCAAACCCCCACGCTTTAACCCCCAAAACTAAAGTCAAATCTGCATTTAAAAAAAGTGTCCGTGGCAAGGGAAGAACAGAGGCGATACAGGTCCAAGGGGAAAGGAAGAGTGAGGCGCACGTAAA
This sequence comes from Chionoecetes opilio, assembly GCA_016584305.1. Classification (NCBI taxonomy): domain Eukaryota; kingdom Metazoa; phylum Arthropoda; class Malacostraca; order Decapoda; family Majidae; genus Chionoecetes; species Chionoecetes opilio. Next base: position 51,462 of record JACEEZ010010610.1, on the reverse strand, counting down.
CACTTGGCTCTCGCCTCCCTATGAACATGTCATTATCTCCAAAAGTAATGATTTGCGACGGAAACTCAGAGAATGTTTCCTAGAATCCAATAAGGTAAACAGAAACCACACTCCCAATTGTGTAGGGAATTTCGGTCCTAATGTAAAATAATACCGTTAGGTTACGTAATTAATGCCCATGTTAGGTTAGTTAACTAGCAGGGAGGTATGGGGGGCCATAGCCCCCCCCAGTTATGTCAGGAGTGGATTGGTTTATAGGAAGTATTGGTTGAAACTGCACCTTTACCGTATCCATTAAGGTAAACAGAAATCATACTCTCAATTGTGTAGAGAATTTTGGTCCTTGAGTAAAAATGTACTCTTAATTATATACCAGCACCCTTAAACAAATTCCATATTAGCATTCAACAATCTGAAACAAAAGAAACAAGTGCAAATAAGCAGTTAATCCTCACCGTGATATGCCGTGGGGGTCCATTACACTGGGTCCAATTTACCCCGTGAGTGTTTTTGTCACCGGGGTAAATATGGACCCAAACTGAGCATTGATCATACGAAAATGAGACAAGATAGAGCATTTCTGATATATTCATGTTAAAGTAGAGGAAAAACACTCTATATACGCTTATTTACAAGAATGTACTCCGTCTCGTATTTGAATCCCATGAAAGTTCGCCAAATCAGCTGATTTTGTAAACAAACTTCGCCGCAACTTTTTTTTGCAGTCATTTTACTCATTTTCTATTTTGGTTTCTGGGTTCAGTTACATATCAATATTTATATTCATATTAGTACTAGAAATGTAAAAATGGTTGTTTTAATACATGGGATATTCAAAACTGCTACACTCTTATTTATTAAGAAACAAACAGCAAAGCAAAGATGGCGGTGGGAATAGAACCGGTGCGTTGGAAGCCCGGGCCACACTATACAAAACCTAAGTGCTAACGGCGTGCTAAAAATGTTGTTTAGGATTGTTGCAAGATTTTCAGACAAGTTTGATTTTCTTTTGCCTAATATGTGATGCTTTCCCTCATGGGGATGCAAACTTTCTTTCCTGTGCAAACCTTAAAATAGTGTGCTTTTTGCAATTAGAAGAGATGACACATTTCTAATAATGCACTTTTTAGACGTTTTGAATGGGAAAAAACGCTCCATTTGTATAAGTATCAAATAATAACCTAATCAAACCATTAAACTAACCTAATCTAACCTAGCCCTCAAACTAACCTAATCTAACCTACCCCTCAAACTAACCTAATCTAACCTAGCCCTCAAACTAACCTAATCTAACCTAGCCCTCAAACTAACCTAATCTAACCTAGCCCTCAAACTAACCTAATCTAACCTAGCCCTCAAACTAACCTAATCTAACCTAGCCCTCAAACTAACCTAATCTAACCTACCCCTCAAACTAACCTAATCTAACCTACCCCTCAAACTAACCTAATCTAACCTAGCCCTCAAACTAACCTAATCTAACCTACCCCTCAAACTAACCTAATCTAACCTAGCCCTCAAACTAACCTAATCTAACCTACCCCTCAAACTAACCTAATCTAACCTACCCCTCAAACTAACCTAATCTAACCTACCCCTCAAACTAACCTAATCTAACCTACCCCTCAAACTAACCTAATCTAACCTACCCCTCAAACTAACCTAATCTAAGATTTTTTGTTTTGTTTGCACAACATTTCATTGTTACTTTCACACTCGTTCTGAACTATAGAAACAGTAGAAAGGTTAAAAATACTTGAATCCAGACACAGTCGTGGTTCTAAAATATTAGACCACCGTCGGGTAAGCGACCGCACAGTTCTCGTCCATTAGTTTTAACTGTAAATTTTAGGTATTATTCTAGTGTTTGCCCAGACTCCCTCTCGCCCCAAAACAAGCTAAGAGGCTTGGGGGAATGCGGGATATTTGGCTGGGGTACCAAAATATCGTCGCAAACCCCAAATGTTTTTGAGTTAGGGTGTTGTAAAAATTCCCTAGATCTAGGGAAAATGTTAGATTTCTTTTTGAGTCCAGGGGACGTTTTGAACCTGACGATCCTCACAAAATGATGACCGATGTGCCGAGAAACCCTCCAACCCCACCGCTAGTTGGTTAGGTTAAATTTGGTTAGGTTAGGGTAGGTTATATTTGGGTAGGTTATATTTGAGTAAGTTAGGTTAGGTTAGATTATCGGTGGGTCAAGCCCCTCGCTAGGTTAGGTTAATTTTGTTTAGGCAAATTTCTCTAGATATACGCAAATTACCCTAGATCTTTGGGAATTTTAACCCCCTACACATCTTGAATTACATGTTTCCGACGCATTATTTGCTCCCCACCCGAAAACCCCGCATTCCCACAGGTCCCCAAACTTGCTTAGGGGAAGTGGGAGAGTATGGGCAAACACTAGAAATTTACCATCGTTTCGTACCCAGGTTTTGTTAGTCGTTTCGTACACTGATTTTGAGTTTTTTCGTACATACCTGGTGTCGTTTCGACACTCTAGGGAGTCTGTTTAACTCTGAGACTGAGTGTACGAAACGACTATGGTTAAATATTATAACACGGAACAACTTTTGGTATTTTTTTAACTACAGGACCAAACTTCCCTACACAATTGGGAGCAAGGTTTTTGTTTACCTTATTGTATTCTAAGAGACATTTTCTCCTAGAGCTTTGCCGCAAATCAATAGTTTCGGATATATAGAACATTTTAGGTGGGAGGAGGAATAAGTCTCCTTGTATACAAAATGCCTCCCTCTTCCTCTTCTTGTGACCTGCATCCAGGGCCGGATTATCCTATAGGCTAGTATAGGCTGCAGCCTAGGGCCCCTCAAGCTTGGGGGCCCCAAACCTGGGGTCCCCAAACCTGGGGTCCCTGCTAAAAGATTTCCATATATAATTTTTTTTGAAAAATGATATTTTGCATTGCTGAATAATTCATTTAACTTAAAATAAAATTACAAATAATTTGAGATAAAGGGTCCCTGTTTGAGGCCCTTTATTTGAGATAAAGGGCCTCTGTTTGAGGCCTTTATTTGAGCTAAAGGGCCCCTGTTTGGGACCCTAGCTGTAAGGTCAGGTCAGGGTTAGGTTAGGTTAGGTTAGGTAAGGTAAGGTAGCCACGGGTGCGCCTCCGAAACAAAAGCGATGCAGGTCACAAGAAGAGGAAGAGGGAGGCATTTTGTAAACAAGGAGACTTATTCCTCCTCCCACCCAAAATGTTCTATATCTCCGAACTATTGATTTGCGGCGGGAAAGCTCATGAGAAAATGTCTCTTAGAATACAATAAGGTAAACAAAAACCCTGCTCCCTATTGTGTAGGGAGTTTGGTTCTATCGTAAAATTTACCCACTTTTTGGTGTATGAAACTACTAGTGTACGAAACAACTTTGTGTACGAACTGACTGCAGCCCCTGATTAGCGATACAAACAGCTGCTTCCCCCCGGATGTCAGCACTGTGATCGTCATAGCCTGACCGCCGCCGCTCCTACAAGGGTTATGTGTCTGTGTGGGGTGGCATTCGTACACAAGTTGTTTCGTACACCAGTAGATTCGTACACCCAAAAAGTTGTGTCGTAGTCTATATGAAACCATAGTCTTTTCGTACCTCGGCTCAGAGTTTGGACTTTGACTACTACCGTAGATAACACTAATCGCCAGGACAACTTTTTGTTCTGTGTACAGACGTTGTGGTTTGGGGTTAATAAGTTACATTTCTAACATCCATGATTTTAGGAAGGTTAGAAAGGGGGTATCTGGAGAGTCTTGGTTTTTTGGTCTTCATCTGTGTCATAGTAGGGCTATAAATGAACACATGACAAAACTATCCCCCCAGTGGCGTCTCTAAATACCAACACGTCTATATACTCGCCGCTACAAAGCATAAAACAACGCTGGAACAGTAGCCTACACAGTCATGATATAAAATACTGGTATCATCTTCAGTGGCACAGACACAGCAGTAGTGAGGCTATCATTCGTAATATATGGCGCCTGGCGACATTAGTGCGGGTGGCCCACTATAGGTAGTGTTATCTAGGGTAATAAAGACGCTGTATAATGTTCACTTACCCAATAAACATGTTCAGGCTGACGGGCGCTCGTTTCTTCTTCTTCTTGTGGACCTTTTTTGCTTATTATCGCTCTGTAGGTCCTCTGTCAAGCTCGAGGGCGAACTTAACATACATCTTCCTTCTTGCCTCTCTGCGTGCCTTTCTTTCTCTGCCCCTGTGGGGAGAGAAGGCACAAACAGGGCAGTATATACATAGATATAAGTCCCTCCTACCATACCCCCCTAGACATCTTCTACAATTCCCACGCAATCTTTCCCTCCCCAAACCTTCTTCAAAACACCTGGTATTTTGGGGGCAGGACTGAGGTACAATCAGGACTGAGGCTCAATCACAGGACTGAGGTACAGAGCTAGACTGCACCGAATGGATGACGCAAAATGGGCAAGCAGGTTGGGACTGGAATATGTATGGGAAGTGGATGAAAGACTCAGTAAAAGTGGGAAGATGGACAGGTGAACTGGAAAGTTTGTGACAGGAGTGATGAAAATGGATATGGCTGATGCAAAAAGGAAAAAATAGGGAGTGGAAGAGAAAGGAAAAGATGTAAAATAAAAACAGGAATGAAGGGAAAAACCCCTAGAGTGCAGTGGTAAGGAGGGACCCAAAAAGGGGCAAGAACGAGTAAAATGGTTTNTGAGGAAAAAAATTGAGAGTTGTTTTGGACAAAAGGAATTCCATCAAAACCGTGAAGCACCTACAGACCATAGAGTGAGGTTAGGGACCTGTGACGAAGGCTTCTAACCAGGAAAACAGTCACAGCAGAGTCTCATTAAGAAGTAAGCAAGTGGTGGGCCCAATTACGTACCTCCCAGTGCTTAACCTTTTGACGACCCTTGTTAAAAATCTGTTTTCTTGGTTTAAAAGCCTCTGCACATCAGCCATTACCTCAGGTCTTCTCTAAAAGTGTTGTCAGCGAGAAAGAGCACAGTAATATAGCACCTGGAATATCAATTTCGCGCAAAATAACTCTAAATTCTTCCATCGCTGTAGTTTTCCCTTCGCAGGTCCACCCGCGGCGACCCCGCCTTATCCCCACAGTGTACCGATGTAAACAAACCGTGATGTAGTTATGTCTGGGGCCCATTGGGAGTATGGTTTCTGTTTACCTTATTGGATTCTAGGAAACATTCTCTCTATGAGCTTCCGCCGCAAATCATTACTTTTGGAGATAATGACATGTTGTTTATAGAGAGGCAAGAGACAATTGTTTACGTGTGCCTCACTCTTCCTCTTGTGACCTGCATTGCCTCTGTTCTTTCCTTGCCATGGGCACTTTTTAATGAGGATTTGGCTTTAGTTAGGAGGTTAAAACGTGGGTTAGATTAGGTTAGGTTAGTGAGTCAAAAGGTGGGGTTTGGTTAGTTAATTTTCATATCTTCTATACCCTCTCCTTCACATGAAAAAATATTCTATATCTCCACAAGTAGTGATTTGTGAAGGAAGCTCCTAGAGAGTGTTTCTTAGAATCCCTGGTATAAGTGCAGCTTAAACCACTACACGCTGGCTGGTTTTAAATATCCTAAACGTTTCGTTTTCATCATTAGGAATATTTCTAACCCCTACAACAGCAGGCGGAAATAAAAAATAGCGCAAGGGGGGTATGGGGGGGCGAAACCCCCCCAGTGAGGTTAGGTTGGTAAATTTTTACACTAGGACCGAAATTCTCTACATACTCGGGAGTATGGTTTCTGTTTACCATATTGGATTCTAAGAAACGTTCTCTCTATGAGCTTCCGTCACAAGGCACTTCTTTCGGAGATATGAGATGTTTTTAATAGGAAGGAGGTGTATAGGATATATGAAAATTAAACTAACCTAACCCCACCTTTTGACTCACTAACCTAACCTAACCCACGCTTTAACCTCCAAACTAAAGTCAAATCTGCATTTAAAAAGTGTCCGCGGCAAGGGAAGAACAGAGGCGATACAGGTCACAAGAGGAAGAAGAGTGAGGCGCACGTAAACACTTGGCTCTCGCCTCCCTATGAACATGTCATTATCTCCAAAAGTAATGATTTGCGACGGAAACTCAGAGAATGTTTCCTAGAATCCAATAAGGTAAACAGAAACCACACTCCCAATTGTGTAGGGAATTTCGGTCCTAATGTAAAATAATACCGTTAGGTTACGTAATCAATGCCCATGTTAGGTTAGTTAACTAGCAGGGAGGTATTGGGGGCCATAGCCCCCCCCCAGTTATGTCAGGAGAGTATTGGTTTATAGGAAGTATTGGTTGAAACTGCACCTTTACCGTATCCATTAAGGTAAACAGAAATCATACTCTCAATTGTGTAGAGAATTTTGGTCCTTGAGTAAAAATGTACTCTTAATTTATATACCAGCACCCTTAAACTAATTCCATATTAGCATTCAACAATCTGAAACAAAAGAAACAAGTGCAAATAAGCAGTTAATCCTCACCGTGATATGCCGTGGGGGTCCATTACACTGGGTCCAATTTACCCCGTGAGTGTTTTTGTCACCGGGGTAAATATGGACCCAAACTGAGCATTGATCATACGAAAATGAGTCAAGATAGAGCATTTCTGATATGTTCATGTTAAAGTAGAGGAAAAACACTCTATATACGCTTATTTACAAGAATGTACTCCGTCTCGTATTTGAATCCCATGAAAGTTCGCCAAATCAGCTGATTTTGTAAACAAACTTCGCCGCAACTTTTTTTTGCAGTCATTTTACTCATTTTCTATTTTGGTTTCTGGGTTCAGTTACATATCAATATTTATATTCATATTAGTACTAGAAATGTAAAAATGGTTGTTTTAATACATGGGATATTCAAAACTGCTACACTCTTATTTATTAAGAAACAAACACCAAAGCAAAGTTGGTGGTCCGAATAGAACCGGTCCGTTGGAAGGACCGGGTTACCCCGGTCGACACTATAGAAAACGTAAGTGGTAACGGCGTGGTAAAAATTTTGTTTATGATTGTTGCAAGATTTTCAGACAAGTTTGATTTTCTTTTGCCTAATATGTGATGCTTTCCCTCATGGAGAATCAAACTTTCTTTCCTGTGCAAACCTTAAAATAGTGTGCTTTTTGCAATTAGAAGAGATGACACATTTCTAATAATGCACTTTTTAGACGTTTTGAATGGGAAAAAACGCTCCATTTGTATAAGTATCAAATAATAACCTAATCAAACCATTAAACTAACCTAATCTAACCTAGCCCTCAAACTAACCTAATCTAACCTACCCCTCAAACTAACCTAATCTAAGATTTTTTGTTTTGTTTGCACAACATTTCATTGTTACTTTCACACTCGTTCTGAACTATAGAAACAGTAGAAAGGTTAAAAATACTTGAATCCAGACACAGTCGTGTTCTAAATATTAGCCAACGTCGGTAGCGACCGCGCAGTTCTCGTCCATTAGTTTTAACTGTAAAATTTTAGGTATTATTCTAGTGTTTGCCCAGACTCCCCCCTCGCCCCAAGACAAGCTAAGAGGCTTGGGGGAATGCGGGATATTTGGCTGGGGTACAAAATATGCGTCGCAACCACACTGTTTTTGAGTTAGGGGTGTTGTAAAAATTCCCTAGATCTAGGGAAAATGGATTAGATTTCTTCTGAGTCCAGAGACGTGTGAACCTGACGATCCTCACAGAATGATGACCGATGTGCCGAGAAACCCTCCAACCCCACCGCTAGTTGGTTAGGTTAAATTTGGTTAGGTTAGGGTAGGTTATATTTGGGTAGGTTATATTTGAGTAAGTTAGGTTAGGTTAGATTATCGGTGGGTCAAGCCCCTCGCTAGGTTAGGTTAATTTTGTTTAGGCAAATTTCTCTAGATATACGCAAATTACCCTAGATCTAGGGAATTTTACCCCCCCTACACAACTCTTGAATTACATGTTTCCGACGCATTATTTGCTCCCCACCCGAAAACCCCGCATTCCCACAGGTCCCCAAACCTGCTTAGGGGAAGTGGGAGAGTATGGGCAAACACTAGAAATTTACCAGCGTTTCGTACCCAGGTTTTGTTAGTCGTTTCGTACACTGATTTTGAGTTTTTTCGTACATACCTGGTGTCGTTTCGACACTCTAGTAGTCATGTTAAACTCTGAGCTGAGTGTACGAAACGACTATGGTTAAATATGTATAGACTACGGAACAACTTTTGGTATTATTTTACTACAGGACCAAACTTCCCTACACAATTGGGAGCATGGTTTTTGTTTACCTTATTGTATTCTAAGAGACATTTTCTCCTAGAGCTTTGCCGCAAATCAATAGTTTCGGATATATAGAACATTTTAGGTGGGAGGAGGAATAAGTCTCCTTGTATACAAAATGCCTCCCTCTTCCTCTTCTTGTGACCTGCATCCAGGGCCGGATTATCCTATAGGCTAGTATAGGCTGCAGCCTAGGGCCCCTCAAGCTTGGGGGCCCCAAACCTGGGGTCCCCAAACCTGGGGTCCCTGCTAAAAGATTTCCATATATAATTTTTTGGAAAAATGATATTTTGCATTGCTGAATAATTCATTTAACTTAAAATAAAATTACAAATAATTTGAGATAAAAGGGTCCCTGTTTGAGGCCCTTTATTTGAGATAAAGGGCCTCTGTTTGAGGCCTTTATTTGAGCTAAAGGGCCCCTGTTTGGGACCCTAGCTGTAAGGTCAGGTCAGGTTAGGTTAGGTTAGGTAAGGTTAGGTTAGGTTAGGTAAGGTAAGGCTAGGTTAGGTAAGGTAAGGTAAGGTTAGGTAGCCACAGGTGCGCCTCCGAAACAAAAGCGATGCAGGTCACAAGAAGAGGAAGAGGGAGGCATTTTGTAAACAAGGAGACGTATTCCTCCCCCAACCTAAAATGTTCATATCTCCGAAACTATTGATCTGCGACAGAAAGCTCATGGTGAAAATGTCTCTTAGAATACAATAAGGTAAACAAAAACCATGCTCCCAATTCGACTTATCACTTTTAGCAGTTCACCTCAGTTTTCGCTAGGTGGCCATAGTGTCGTCTCTAGAAATGGGACAAGGCGCTTTAAAGTAATCAGTTAGCATTTTTATTGTTTTGTTTATCAGCTGATACATTACTTCAATGAAGTTTTTAGTATCCATGTATATCATAATATGCATACTCTAATATTAATAAAAGAATTTCATCGTTGAGTGAAAAAAAAAATAGAAGGATATTTAACAAATACCATTAGAAGGCCTGTTACAATGTTAAAACAGTCAGTTCTTACAGACATGCAATGAAATTCAACAAGAGACTATATGAAGCCAACTCATGAAAGGAAAACAGGTGCATGTCTATAACTATTGAATAATGGCATACATTATGAACAGGTGGCATCCTTACGCCGCACCCTGTCACGCTGCCAGGCGCACGATTATCATTTTAAAGCTGTGGAGCGGTCCGTAAACAATAACATACAGGCACGTCACGATGACTGTGTTTGTATGTGCTGTGGCAGACTGCAAGTCTGATTCAAGAAAAAAAGTAGAGAAACATCCATGTATGGTTGAAGTCAAAGGCTGGGTGAAATTTCCGTCAGCAAAGAAAGAACCACAACGAAGAAAGTTATGGAAGATGATGTCGACGTAGTCACGGTAGTGGAGGCTGGAAGGCTACAAGATTTCATGCTATTTTCCAGGCATTTCATTAACTGGATTGGAAATGGGCCCATCCTCTTCGCATCCTGATCCAAAACAGTTTGCCTACAATGACTGGGGTAAGAAACTCTCATATAAAAGGCCATCAATACCTGGCAAATAAATAATGTTCAAGTAACAGGTGGCAGTGATCTATTTGTCCTGCTACTGCTTATGCCCTACCGCAAGAAGCTGTGGTTGAAGTCATCATCAGTGAAAATGGAGAAGAAGTTGGCCCACATTACAGTATGCAACAGTTATCATCTTTAAAAGGTAAGACATTATTGTGAATGAGGTGGAAGTATGAATTAATTAGGGTAAACAGGTCCCTTAGCTCCACACCCCCGATGATCATTTAATTGTGGTATTACTCTCACCAAACAGGTTATAATGGACGAGAGTTTCGCGGTCGTTTTCAGAGACGCCAAATATTATTTCTTGGCATACAATAGGTGCTTGTTGTAATGGAGATAGTTTTATTTTGCGAAAAAAAAGTATACTTTGTGGTTAAGGTTAGGTTAGATTTCATTAAAACCTATAAGGTTAGGTTAAGTTTCTTTTTTTTCTTTTTTTTTCTTTTTCGCAAAATAAAAAAAGCACCATTAGAACAAGCACCTATTGTAGGCCAAGAAAAAATAGTTGGTGTCTCTGAAAACGACCGCGAAACTCTCGTCCATTATTACCACCAAACATTCTATCATGATCAACTCACCAAACACGACACATGCTACTTTCAAAAAATGGTAATCAAATTTTCTTACTTTTCCTAATGGTGAGGGGCAAACATACAGTTTGCTCTGAGTACACAGTGAGGGGCATAGAGCTAAAGTACGTATCTATTTACAGAATACGTTAACCTAACCATATTTCGTGCTAACTTAATTATTGTGTCTCTTTATGATATCTGTTGATGGCCATGGGAGGAGCCAGGCTGAGGTTGTTGACCTAATTCGAGTAACATTTATCTGCAGCAGCAAGAGCTGTCCCCCATAAAAGTCAATATCAGCCTCGCTTGTTCGATTTTCAGTAAAAAGTGATATACATATGGTTACACATTTACTGAACCCAATTATGAGGTTAGATACAAGCAAAATGTATTAAGGAGAAATGGATGGGTTAGTTTAATATTTTGTTAAGCATCGTAACCAATATATGTAAGCTAACAGTGGAAAAATAGGTTATATAACTGCAATGATTTCTATGTTCAGCAACACTTGACCTCACCCAGATGCTGATGATGTCCTACCTAAAGAACCAGCAGGTGAAGTCATCATCATTGAAACTAGAGATGAAGTTGGCCCTCATAACAGTATGCAACAGTCATCATTTAAAACAGGTAAAAAACTATTGTGCATGAGGTGGAAGGATAAGGTAAAAGAGTACTGTGTGAAAGAGGTGTTAGTATAGGCCAAGCGCTAGAACAAGAAAGAAGGAATGTCTGATAGAGAGAGCTGGAGGCTCTGCTGTGGCATCCCCTTGGGGACGTTCCGGAGGAGCGAGGCGTCAGAGATACCTAGATAGATAGAGTGTATATATGCATTAATTATAGTTATGTCAATATTCGCAAAAAAAAAGAACAAACAGTTGATGGTTTTCATGGCAATACTCGCATAACAAAATTTAAGGCCCGTATCAAGAGTCATGATGAAGGTCCAGCGACGAGCGACGAACGACTGAGGAAGAGTACCATAAAAGGGATATTTTCAGAACGAAGAGCTGTGACGAAGTCGTCGCTGCTCTTTGTTCTGAAAATATCCCTTTATGGTACTCTTCCTCAGGCGATCGTCGTTCGTCGCTCGACATTCATCATGACTCTTGAATCGGGCCTAAGACTCCCCCAGTTTCTAATAGTTCAGAGACGACTCTGACGAGCAACCAAGAACGCATCCATGCACGTTTTTAGCTAGTTATGTTAGGTCTGTATGTCTAAATGTATTTCAGGGACCCTATGAGTTCATTTACAAGAAAGTGTAATTAACAAATTAATATGGTACTTGGCAAACTCGGAAAGGTTATGCAAATTGTAACAAAGTAATGGAATCCTATGAGGAAAATTATTGTAAATTTGTACTATCACAGGAAAAAAGAAAATTGTACAAAACAAATTGTAACGACAGGTTTTATAACTATGCAACTCCTATTTATTCAGCAATACCTGAAGCACACCCAGACCAACACCTATCCCTGCAGCTCCCATAAAACTACAAACTCTGGTGAACCAGTAGATGTTGGGACGCAGATGAGTCAGCCTGTCAGTCATGCTGAAACCAAAACGCATAAAACGGTAGGTTATTTGCTTTGAGCTCCATTTTGTATGATTTCAAACATATTGGAAGAAAGTTAAGGGGTTATGGAATGAAAGCAGGTTCAGAAGGAGTGACTACAGAATATATGAAATAAATTGCTGTGTAGGTGGATAGGTTGAGTTTTATATGTGGTATAAGAAGCTTTGATAGTGAGAAACTACGTGAGGGAGATATGTTCAGGAGTTATGCATTATAACCCCTTCTTCAGGCCTTATGTGTCACCTCTTTAGTTCTATACACATCCTTTCTAGCTCAACACTGGCTACCAGGTATTTACTTCCATCTTGCCACAATCTTCTCTTCTCTTGTACTGAAACACTGACATTATTATTACATTATCTTATCCCATAACTTATTTTTCTTGTTTTTCAGTTCTTCCGTGCCAATGCAGCTAAGAAGAACAAGATGCTTCGTGAGGCATTCAAGGAGAAAGTTCTGCAGAGTGATAAGTCTGTTAGAAAGTATACTGGTTTTTTATCGAAAAATATACTGAATGGCATATTTAAGATAATTCAGAAGAAAGTGGTAAAGATTAATTATTGGAAAGGGCCTAAGCAATTCAATAAGAAGTCAAAACAGAGCAGCCGAGGTAAATCAAAGAGAAGTTCTGTATTTGATGAATTCCTTATAACTGTCATATATATTAGAGAAGCCATGGAAATGGAGGTCCTTGCTGACCTGTTTGGGGTTAGCCAAAGTCATGTTAGCTGTGTAATAACAACATGGATAAACATATTGTATGATATCTTCAAAAGATGGCTCAAGTATCCAACAGCTGAAAATGTAAGGAAAAATCTTCCTGAGAACTATCCATCTAAGTATAGCGATACAAGAGTTATATTAGACTGTACAGAGTTCTTCACAGTTAAACCAAAAAATTGCACTGCACAAGCTGCAACATATTCTAATTATAAGCACCACAATACTGTCAAACTTTGGTAGGAATCACACCAACAGGCTTGATTTCCTTTGTTTCGAATGTGTATGGAGGCTGTACTTCTGATAGGTATATGTTTGAAAAAGAGTTTCTGGATAAAGTTGAACCTGGGGATGCCCTAATGGTTGATCGTGGCTTCAATATTGCTGACTTGTTACTTGCAAAAAAAGCAAAGTTACACATGCCTCCGTTTACCAGAAAGAAGGATGAAAAGTGGTCGTAGGATATTAAATCAAAGTGAAATTTCTAAAACAAGGGATATTGCATCACTACGCATTCATGTCGAACGAGCCATAGAACGCATGAAAAATTACAAATTGTTGTCACGAACAATAGATATGAAGTTGTGGCACTTACTAGACCAAATTATGGTCATAGTAGCAGTGATGTGCAGCATGGAGCCTCCTCTACTGAATGAGTAATGGTGTTCACAAACTGAATGCCTCAAACTTACCCTATTTTTTTACCAAGAGCTATTTCGCTATACAAAAATTCGTTAGACGTAGAAACATCCACGGTTGAACTAAACTGTTTGTATCTTCGCAACTTCCCTGTACTATGAAGAAGTAAAAGGCACCAAAAGTAATTTTGTTTTCTTTAATAAACATTATAAATATATAATGTATACATCTACTTAGCTCTGATGAGTGGAATTGACATACTTATAACTACAACCACCATCTTTTCACTTCCATTCATCACTAAGAATACCATTACATCAACACAGCCCCAACTCTATCACAAAGAATACCATTACATCAACACAGCCCCAACTCTATCACAAAGAATACCATTACCGCAACTCATCACTAAGGCCCGTAACAAGAGTCATGATGAAAGTCAACGACGAATGACATGATGTCATGATGAGGGTCGAGGCAAAAGTCATGATGAAGGTCGAGCGACGAACGTCGAATGACCGAGGAATGTTACCATAAAAGGGATATTTTTCGGAAAGAAGAGCAGCGCGAAGACACGGGGGTTCGACCAGAAGCTGCTCTTCGTTCCAAAAAATATCCCTTTTATGGTAACATTCCTCGGTCATTCGACGTTCGCCGCTCGACCTTCATCATGACTCTTGGTACGGGCCTAAGAATTGCATCACATCAACACTCCCAACTCATCATCATCATCACCACAGAGGTTTCCATTCTCTTAATTACCAGAACTTGTATTACGATCAAACAACCTCTGGTAAATAAATTTTTCATAAAAAACATAGCCTTTGTAACATCGGCTTCAAATCTGCTTTTGTCAAAGTATATTCTTTCAATGGTTAAACAGGGTTCCTTTTTTGTGAATAAAACAAAGTCACACCATGGGTAACCTGTCACCCCAAGATGGGCTTGTACTTAAGTGTACCATGCAGATGACTTCTTGAGGTGTACTTTGCCATCATTACCCAAAACAACATGGTATTTCCCCCTTCGAGCAACCTCTTCTCCTGTAAGGGAATTTGTATGTGTGCTGTAAGGGCACTTAATTTCTAAAAGTCCAGTGCCACAACATTTGCACTTGACGACACCATCTGGGCTTACTCTTAAAATTGGATTTGTTTCACAAATGAATAAGCCAGTTTCTGATACCTTTAGTGATTCATGCTTATGTTTCATGTTTTTATAGTATAGTTTTCTCACAAAAGGTTTACTTCTTTTTCCATATTCAGTAGCACTGTTTCCACTGAATTTGGACTGCCCCATGATTGAATCCACAACATAATTGTCACTACAATCCCTGCTATAATGAGCAGCCAGGTGGAGAGTTGTTGATGTTAAGGCTCCAACTCTTTGTTTTTTCCATAGAGAACACTTGGCTTGAGCCTTGGTAAACTTTCTAATGTTTTCCCTGATGGTATCAGTGAAGTGCTGAGATAAATCGACTATAAATGATGTACACTGTTCTCTCTGAAACTGTTGTGCCAACTCTGGGAGAGTGATAAATTTTGTTGCTGGAGATGGTTCATACGATTGCTGCAAATGTACGGCATTCGTCTCCTTCAGTAAAACCGGAAGTCGTTGTCCATGTCCTCATCTTGGTATGCTGATCCGAACACACATGCCTTGTACATGGATTCTGGATGAGGAACAGTCGGCCGTGGGCTGCTAGTGTCATGTCTGCACATAAAGATTTCTTTTAGTTTGGGAAGCATAACCTAAATCAATGCAAAACATTATTTGGGACAGGAGTGAAGAAAAATTACTATTTATCAAACGGCTATTATATTACTTTACACTACCAACTTTCCGTCACTCGTGAGTCACAGGACTGACTCACTTTCCCGCGTTAAGCGGCTATCACACGGTGCGTTTCGTCGGACTGTTTCGTCGAACTTCCCATTTGCTTGGACTGTTTCGTCGAACTTTGAGGGTCATTTAGCCGAACATGTTCGATGAAATGGTTAGGTGAAATTATACAAAATGTTGCACATTTCCATTGAAAACAAGTATCTTCATCAGAAAAAGCCGTAAAACTTGGCCAGGAAATAATAGTCAGTGTCTCGGAAACCAGGGAAGTGACGGAATTATACGAAAACAACTGTGCCCCGCCCCGCAGGTTCTAACGGGAGGGGCTCCGACCCCTTCGACCCCCTGACGAGAATATTAACATAACCGAAACTTAACCTAACCTCCTAAGGGATGGGGTTGGGTGGGAGGCAGGTCGGGGTGTGTCTATGCATTATTAGACAACTCTATGTACTTTCTTTAATATGTATATGTTTTAAAGGTTACGCATGCAGAAATGAATAAATACTGCACATTATACTAAGCAAAAAATATTCTGTTAAGTGGTAACGGTGGTAGCGACCGCGCAGTTCTCGTCTACTATAACCCATTTAGCCTACATGAACGCGTCTTCATATGTCGCCGTTCTCTTCTAACAATCACCTCCTCCCTTTTCATCACCAATAGCTACATATATATATGCCTCTAAAGTTAAAACATTAACAACAAATCTCCGCGCCTCCCACTGTAATCGCTTTCATCTTTGTTTGTTATGGTTTATGTTATTGTTGGGTGAAGCGGTTGGCCCAAGCGTGTGCTAGATGTGTTGTCAAACAGGTCAAGCCAAATGCTTGTTTGGTTCAACGAAACAGTCCGCCGAAATGCCTCGTGTGATACCCGCTTCACACCTTTATAAAGAGAGTAGTGACAACTCGATTTATGAGCACCTTCTTGCTGTCAGGGCCTCTCCGTGCACTCCAGACCCGCGGAAGTTTTCAAGGCATGATCCCGCAGTATATCATTATATATATTTTGGATGTTATACATGTATAAATGATATCTGATCCCCAGTGCAAAAAGGGGAAAAAAATCATCCGTATAATATTGTATTATAATATACTATATCAAAATTTTCTGTTTTATAACAGCAATGGCAGTGGCCTACAAATGGTTATCCATCACTTAAGTGGAATGTACGAACCTTCCATCAGTGTGATAAATCCTCAAAGGCTCTGAAGACTTGTGTGGCTTGTCCCAGGTACAAAGTAAATCTGTAGGTGTTGGCCGCTGGATGGAAAGACTGACTTCATTTCTGTGTACAAAGTTGGCCACAGCATACATTAATGCCACAACATGTTTGCAGCTTCCATCATCTCTGAAAATATGTTACCATATATTATAATGGGCATTATATTAACTTAGCTTTGTGTCACCCTCATAAATTTGACACAAATATATTCCTTACTGATGTCTTATATATTGATTTATATGTCCAGTTTTTACCAGAGGAGCCTACATACTTCATCTACTACATTATAAGATAAACATTCCTTATGTCCTCAACAAACAGCTCAGTAGAGTGTGGTAAAATTACGCATGCATCGTCCAATGGGGTCCAATTGCATGTCTGATTAGATTAAATCTTGTTTTTTACTTTATTTTAAAAATAAAGTAGTTTAAAATAGGCTTTTTACTTGTATACCTTTTGTGTCTACGTGGATTGATTAGATTAGGTTATTATTTGATGCTTTTACAAATGGAGAATGTTTTTCCAGTCAAAACGTCTAAGAAGTGTATTTGTAGAAATTTGTCATCACTTTCTCAAATCGCAGACAACACACTTTTTTGAGGTTTACACAGGAAAAAACTATCTCCATTAGGGAATGCATCACATATTAATCGAAAAAAATATATATCGTCTGAAAATCTTGCAACAGTCATAAACTACATTATTACCTTTGATGTCCTTACTCAAATATTTACTTGGTTAATTTTTTGGAATATGTGGAATACATCTCATTAAGAACATTTCAATTACCATAGGTAGTCATACAAATACTTAAAACAAAATGTAAAATTCAACTTACCCTATGCACTGACATCCACTGGCTTCAATATTTCCTCTGTTTGTAGCAAGAAGCCAAACACAATAGGGAGACTCCTTCTGTGCAGTCTGTCTGATACATTTAGCTCTAATATAGGACATATTACCATCATGTGGTTTTATTTGCACTGTGTTTATGTGGTTGTCATTGCATAATTGATAGCCTCTTTCATTTTCAAAGTTTTCTAGCCGTTTGGCAGGCCATCCTTTCTTGTTCATGAGGTATATTAGGCAACATGCTGAGGTTATGGATGGTATTTTGGTGAGGTTATCATCCCAACCTGTTAATAAATGGGGGTCTGGAAAGACCACGACATCTCCGTTAACAGTGATCGTCCTTCTTGATTCACTAACACTTTCTCCATCTGTTGGCTCGACTTGATCCACTAAAGAAGGATTTTCATGAGAGTTTTTCACTAGTTTTACGAGCTTCTCTTTACAGTAGCCCGAATGAGGTACTGCTCTGTCTCTCAAGTACTGTTTTCAGCAGCGATACTGTCCATTTCTCACACGCTATTGACTCCATACTTCACAATTTTCTCTTGTGATTGTCTAAGTCCCGTGGTTTCACGTTGAAATGATGGGGAGAACAGGATTAATAGACTACAAGTCTGTTGATCCTGGGGAAGAACACGTTGCCGTTGTTGAGTAGGTGTAGTTGAGTAGGGTTGACCTCACAAATACGCACTGAAACACTGCTCCCTGGGTGAATATTTGTTTGACAATGTATACCAATTGTGATCCTGGGTAAAACGTGGTGGAAACATTGAATGTAGAGTAGTAATCAAAGTAGAACATATAGAACATTTCAAGCGAATGTACCCTTGCCTAGAATACTACCCTACCCGTATACTGAAACACTGCTCCCTGGGTGAATATTTGTTTGACAATGTATACCAATTGTAATCCTGGGTAAAACGTGGTGGAAACATTGAATGTAGAGTAGTAATCAAAGTAGAACATATAGAACATTTCAAGCGAATGTACCCTTGCCTAGAATACTACCCTACCCGTATACTGAAACACTGCTCCCTGGGTGAATATTTGTTTGACAATGTATACCAATTGTAATCCTGGGTAAAACGTGGTGGAAACATTGAATGTAGAGCAGTAATTAACGTAGAACATAGAACATTTCAAGCGAATGTACCCTTGCCTAGAGCACTACGTACCCTCCCCTTATACTGAAACACTGCTCTCTGCATGGTGAATAGTTGTTTGACAATATATACGTTCTACCCAAGATCAGAATTGGTATACGTGTACTACTACTATATTGTCAAACAACTATTCGCCTAGGGATCAGTTTCAGTATACGGGTAGGAAGATGTTCTAGGCAAGGGTACATTCGCTTGAAATGTTTTTATGTTCTACTTTAATTACTACTCTACATTCAATGTTGCCACCATGTTTTACCCAGGATCACAACTGGTATACATTGTCAAACAAATATTCACCCAGGGAGCAGTGTTTCAGTGCGTATTTGTGAGATGTAGCTACTCGGACCAAGGGGTAGCCTGGTGAGATCGCTCCGCCGTTCCATGCGTTCTGTTGTTGGTGGTGATGACGAAGAATGTATATTTCGGTACAAGTAATAGCTACTGCACACTGTGTTGTTAAAATGAAGAAATTACCCTCATTTGATAAAACTCAATGTGAAGAGCTACTTATACAAATACATAGAATGTTGTTACCTGATACAATAAAAAATGAGGGAAGTATGTACCGAAAACATCTCACGACGAACGCGCTCACCAAGAAATAAACAGACGAATGGCCCCGAAGTTATCGTACCGGATCATTCAAAAGATTATATATATATTACCCAACATATAGAAAAAGAAAGAGTAAAATACACTGATCAAAAGGATATAGAAAAATATTCATATATTGAGAGATTTATGGTTGTCCACCTTTTGGGAGAAAAACACTAACGACATCTGGTGGCTTGGTCCATGAACTGCTAACCGTGATAAGTCTAATTGTGTAGGGAAGTTTGGTTCTATCGTAAAAATTTACCCAACTTTTTGGTGTATGAACCTACTAGTGTACGAAACAACTTGTGTACGAACTGACTGCAGCCCACTGATTAGCGATACAAACAGCTGCTTCCCCCCGGATGTCAGCACTGTGACGTCATAGCCTGACCGCCGCCGCTCCTACAAGGGTTATGTGTCTGTGTGGGGTGGTCAGTTCGTACACAAGTTGTTTCGTACACCAGTAGATTCGTATACCAAAAAAGTTGTTTCGTAGTCTATATGAAACCATAGTCTTTTCGTACACTCGGCTCAGAGTTGAACTTGACTACTACCGTAGATAACACTAAAGTCGCCAGGACAACGTTTTTGTTCTGTGTACAGACGTGTGGTGGCGTTAATAGTTACATTTCTACATCCATGATTTCAGGAAGGTTAGAAGGGGCTATCTGGAGAGTCTGTGTCATGTTGTGTCTTCATCTGTGTCATAGTAGGGCTATAAATGAACACATGACAAAAATATCACCCGTGGGGCGTCTCTAAATACCACCGTCTATATACTCGCCGCTACAAAGCATAAAACAACGCTGAAACAGTAGCCTACACAGTCATGATATAAACTACTGTGTATCATCTTCAGTGGCACAGACACAGCAGTAGTGAGGCTATCATTCGTAATATATGGCGCCTGGCGACATTAGTGCAGCTGGCGACTATAGGTAGTGTTATCTAGGGTAATAAAGACGCTGTATAATGTCACTTACCCAATAAGCATGTTCAGGCTGACGGACGCTCGTGTCTCCTGAACTTTGCTCTCTTCTTCTTCTTCTTCCTCTTCTGAGAACTTGAGCGTGAGTTGGGAGTAGTGGCACATGCAAGTCTTTAGTGGTGCTAATATAGCGCCTGGCGACATTAGTGCAGTGGCGACTATAGTATTATTGACGGTAATTAAACGTACATGAAGACGGGTCAGGTAACCATTCGTATTTAACCCCTTCACGCCCAGGGGGGGCATTTTCGAACACTACTAAGACCATCTTAGCGCTAGTTGGACCTTTTCGCAAGCAAATTTCGCTCCGCCTAAGACAGCGCAGCGAGTGTAAACTAAAGCCGCGGTCACATGAGCAATTTTTCCATCAATATTCATGCTGCAATTATTCAGCAAAGGTAACACCTTGTCGTGTTTTGGTCACACGGATTTTCAGAGGTAGCAATAATTTGAATGGCAAGTTTGGCTTCTCAAGATGTATCTGAAGAAGCGTCTTTGGAAAAATAGGGAGAATTAGGGAGAAACTGGTTCACAAATAGGGTGGTGAATGATTGGAATGGATTCTTGTGTATGGCAAGTGCGTCAGACATAAAACATTCAACAGTCCACATCAAAGTGATCAATAATAAGTTGGTATCTCCTAAAATTTTTAGTTATTATAGCCCCATCAAAAAAGGAATGTATCCCCAGCCAAAAATCTTTAAAATTTTTTTCTTGGGTTTTTTTCCCTTTCAAATCGCTTAAAAAACACTACAAGATGTACAGGGCTTAAAATTCGTCTTGTAATCGTTCTTGTCACTTGTGCTATGTTTTTTCGCTTTTTATTGAATTAAGCGTGCTTAGAAAAAAATGTCAATAATTGCGTTTTGGGGGGGGAATTTCCCAATGTTTTGCGGAAAGCCCCGCACGTCGGTCATCAAAAATTGTCTTAGAACTCGCAATTTACCAGTTTGGGCCCGCATTTGCGTTGCTTGGTGAAATATTGCCAGAAAAAATTGCCGTCTGACCGCCCCTTTAAGGCGGGGTTTGGGGTGTCTTAGCCGAAATTTTCTTCGTCACCATACCAAAAAGGGTTTTAAAATTTTTGGGTTTATATATTATATATTTTTAACATATGGTATATTGGGCTGTATTACATATGTAAAAATTAATATATAAAATATAAAATATATTATATATATATATATAATATAATATATATATTTTATATATATTATTTTTAATACATTATATATAGGGTGGCTATATTAAAATTTTTTAAAATGGGGGGGCGGGTGGAATAGATATATTTCGACAGAAAAGGGTTACAGATTAATTCCCCATATAAAAACTCACCAGAAAAAAATTTTTCGTTTTTTCACGAAAAATTTCCCCTACGGGTTTGATGTGGTGTGTGGGGTTTAAAAAGGGGGAAGGGAAGGGGGAGAGAAAAAATAGAAGAAAAAAAGGAGAGGGAGAGAGAGAGAGAGAGGGAGAGAGAAAGGGGGAGAAGGGAGAGAGAGAGAGAGAAGAAAGGGAGAGAGAGAGGAGAGGGGAGAGAGAGAGGGGAGAGAGAGAAAAGAGAGAGAGAGAGAGGAGAGAGAGAGGAGAGAGAAAAAGAAAGGAGAGAAGAGAGAGAGAGAGAGAGAGAAGGAGAGAGAGAAGAGACTCCCTCAGCGGGGGTATACTTTTTCCCGCCAGACAGATTTGTGTGCGCGCGCTGAGGGTTAGGGGCATAGAGGGTTGGGCCCTCTGTCCCCTTACACAGGCAAAAGATACGCCCGAAAATGCTTCCTTGTAATCTTTTTTAGCCCGGTAAAACTATCGGTCTTAGGACGCTAAGGGGGGGGTTTTTAGAGCCCTTCGAAAATGCCCACCCAATTTTTCCTTTGCTATAAAAAATTGTTGTTGTCCGCCATAAATTAGAGAAGTGCGAAATCCAAAATTGTTCCGTACAAAAAACCTATAGGGTATTTCGTGGCGGCCAATTTTGTGGTTTTTATAATCTTTTAAGTCCGCCCCTGGGGCCGGATGTTCGAACGTTCGTAACCGTCTCTAAGACATTTTCATTAAGTTGATTTTTAAACGTTCGTAACGCGTTTAAGGTATTTTCAAACGATCTTGCGAAATCCTCCGCCTATTTGTTCGTTTTTCTACCATTTTTGTTCATAGTCCCTTTTTTTGGGGTTTCTATCAGAGCAAACCAAGCTGTGCAAAGGTTGTGAAGACCTCGACACTGTTCGTGGGGCGCTGATAAAAGGTTTTTTCTAATACAACCCATATAAGTTATGTTATTGTTGTTTATTTCATGACGATTTTTTTTTGTTCAGTACCTGTAGGGGAAGTAAGATGCAATAAATGGTTTTTTATCTTTGTTTGTTTGGGGAAAATTCTTCAGAGCCATAGTGATCTACCTTTTCACTTAGTGTTGGGGAAGCCCCCACCCCGGGGGGTGAATCACAAACCCAGGGCTAACACCCGGGCCCCCTTCACTGCGGGTGGACGGGGCTCGGGTTTTTTTAAAAAAGCCCACCCATCTGTCTTCGTCCCCCCCGGGGATGAACCCGGATTTCTCGGTTGTGACCCCAAGCGTGCTAACCACTACACTAGGGAGTACCCTGGGGTTAGAAATTCCTTTCCATTCCACTGGACATCTACAGGTCGGGTTTTTCCCAACTGCACACCAACTTTGATGTCGTTTTTGTTTTGATGTTTTCCTCAACAATAAATTTTCATAAAACAATAAACAACCCAGCAAAAAAAAAGACGGGGGGCCCTCCGGAGGCCCTCCGTATGTCTTCCGGGCGGCCCGGGGAAATGTACGACGTGGGGCCGTGGAATTTGCTCAGAGCTCACCGGGGGGCCGCTCCCAGCGGCCCGTCGTAGGGCATTGCCCAATTTGCCGTGTTATAAAAACTGATTGGGAATATTTTGGTTAACTTTCTAAGTATATTGCAGATAATAATGTTTTAAGGGGGTTTGCACAACCCTTACCGATTTAGACTAAGGGGCTGTTCAACACTTATAAAACATTACTATATAATGTATATCTTAAAAAATGAAACCCAAAAAATATTCCTATGTCGTTATCCAGTAATACATAAAAAGGGATTGCTACATCATAATTGCTAGGGAATTTTTTTTTCATAAGTAAAAAAGCATTTTCGTTTTGGGTTTCATGCGGGTTTACGTGGAACACTGAACGTATTAGAAGGATAAGGTTGCGGCGAACAACTAAAAAATCCACCCCTCTTTTTTTCCACCTAACTGATTATTTTCACTCACTGAAACAGCGCCAGGCCCCGTCGGGAATTCCTAAAAAAACTTCGTACTAACTATTTTATTATTCATCTATTTCGATATATGAAGGAGCGAAAACATGTTAAACTAAGTTCTCTTTTGTTATCGATGGTTAAGGGTCAAAATTTTTGGGCCCTTTTGGGGGGTTTTTTAACCCTTTGAAAAGGCTATCGTACTCGGGATTTTTAGTGCATTGATAGCTTGGAAAAAATTCAAATAATATTCTATTCTAATCTGATATTACTCATATGTTAACTTCATATCTACATATTCCTGTTGGGTGTCCCGTTGAGTATTGATAGTGTTATAAATGTTGGAAGTTTTTAAAAAAAGGGAAATATGCCCTTTGTGTTATTCGTAAAAATCTTCGCCGCGTTATAAAGTTTTTATTTTATATATACTAGCTACACACACAACAAACTGAAAACCCTTTTTTCCATGTAAACTCCTTCCTATTACTTATCTCATCTTTATTTCTATGTATCTCGGGGGTTTTTTCCTTTTAAAAGCTGGAAATATTTGAAATAAACTGATATATGAAAATTTCTATAACTTTTTAAAAAAAACTTTATAACAATTTTCAATAGCTTAAAACGGCCTAATAATATGGGGTACCGATATTGAGATACATGTAGCCTATATTAGATTAATATATATAATATGAAATTAATATTTCCCATTAAAAATAGTCCAGCGCCCAGCGGGCCCCCGGAGGATTGACGTCAGTTGCCGCTGCTTGTCACTACTGTTTAAATTAAAACAAATATCAATAACTATTGTTTCAAAAAGTTTACAAAGAAATATTCAAATTTTTGAAAAATTTTTACTTAATTTTTAAAAGTAATTATCCCTCTGAAAATACACCAGCGGGCCTTCGGAGGGGTGCGGGGGTAAAATTTTCCGCCGGGGGCCGCCGTTCGCCGCTCTACGGCCTACGTCGGCCCGCCGGTTTATGGTTACTGGGATGTGTGGTGGCAGCCGTGCCCTTTTTTCTGTGAGGGAGTAAAAGGCCCCAGTAGTTGTTGGGTTGCCAGTCCCGGGGTGACCTTCATAAATGTATCCAGGGTTTTTTAAAATTTCTTACTGTTGCCTTAAAAAAAAAGTCTTTCCCGCATAAGTTTTCCCTCCTATTTTGCAGGTCACATATTGTATATGCATAAACCTTACTCTGTCTTTCATCTTGGACAGCCGCAGGGGGAAAATGATCACCCGCTTTAGGGGATCGTCCGCCATAAATTTTCTATTTAAAATTTTGAAAATTAAAAATTTAAAAATGAAACCCCCTGCACCTTTCACTGTGCGTGAAGAAAAGTTTTCACAAAATTCGTCACATAAATGAATCACAGCTTTTATCTTGGCAACAATGAAGAAGTGGTGTCGCCCGCTACTTTTGCGTTCAACAAAAAATGCCCTTTTATTTCATTTTGTGAGATTGAAAAAAAGGGCAATTTTGTCCCTTCCACCCCGATCTTTTTTTGCTATATGAAAACGTCTGTTTCGAGCCATAAAAATTACGAAAAGTCCTAAATATACCCAAAATTGTTGTGGACAAGGATACTAAACGGCATATCTCTAAAATATTTTTTATACTCACTAAAAAACGTTAATGGTACCCCCAATTAAATGAAATTTCGTTGTGGGCGTGAGGGGGTTAAAAACATAAAAAAAATAAGGGAAATACAAGAGGCGGGAGACCCACACTGTAGTTCCGTTACTTAAATTACTCCCCTTTAAACCCCATCCATGAAAACTAGCCTCCTTTAAACTCCCCTAAATATAAAAAATAACAGTAAAATGGTGACTTTTGAGTAGCTTTCGAGCAGACCAGACCATTTAGCAGGGCCCTTTTCATTTCAAAGGGAAACTTTTAAATTTACCGAGACGTCCTTCTTTAAAGCCCGTATTTCTTGTAAGGTTTTTTTTAAAATTTTTTGCATTTCCTTATAAATTTTCCCTTTTAAGGTTAACCCCCCGAGACCCAGACCGTAATTTCCATTGTAGTTTTGCTACCCTTGGCCTCTTTCCCTTTGCGACATTTCAAGAACAGTTCACGGGAACCCAGAGTTCAGGCGTTCCATTTGCGCATGAAAAAACCCGGGGCAGAGGCAAAGCGCGTAGTGATACAAAACCCGTGAACTTTCTCTACTCACATTTAGAGGTGGGGACTTTGGGGAGAGTTTTTCAGTTCATAACAAACAAAGGGCGCTTGGGCCCTATTTTCTTATCTGAAGGGTTTTTTTCCCCATGCACGAGTCGGAGAGGGGCAAACGGCATAAAAAAAGGATACGGTGATGGGGCCCCTGCTTTCCCCCGTTTAAAATTTATATGATCCCCTTTCCTACACTAGCTGATTATTCACTCGTTTTCTCTACCCTTTTTTCTCGTTTTCTCTCTCCTCGGTTTTTCTCTCTCTCTTATCTTCGTTATCTCTCTCCCCTCGTTACTCTCTCGTTTTATCTCTCGCTATCTCTCTCTCTCTCTTGTTTTTCTCTCTGTTACTTCTCTCTCGTTATCTCTCTCGTTTTCTCTCCCTTTTCTCTCTCCCCTCTCTCCCTCTCCTCCCTTCTCTTCTCTCTCTCTTCTCTCTTTCTCTCTCTCTCTTTTTTTTTTCTCTCTCTCTCTCTCTCTCTCTCGTTTCCTCTCTCCTCTCGTTATCTCTCTCTCTTGTTATCTCCTCTTCGTTATCTCTCCTCGTTATCTCTCTCTCTCTTCGGTATCTCCTCTTCCCTCTCTCTTTAAATTCCTCGCCAGCTGAGTTTTTGTAAAAAAAAAAACGGGGTTTTTTGGGTTTCCTTTGTGACCACGAACCCAACCCTTAAAACCCCGAACCCAACCCCGAATGAAAGAATTGGGTTTATGCAGTTGGGCACAAAAGGGAAAAGGCCCTAGATGTGTTTTTTTTTTTGTAAATATAAGCAAAATTTTTAGCTAGACCTGTTATACCTTTTCCACTAGTAATTTTTTATATTCGTTACTTTTCGTAAAATTTTTGGGTCGCAACATTAATTTTGTATAGCCAAAGGAAAGATTGGTGTGAAAAGGGTTAAAGCCTCGGGAGGGGGATGGTGGCGATCACGAGTCCGTGCTTGGTTGACCATGGTGAAAAACACCACACACACACACTAGGTACTCCGTAGGGAAGGGGTAGCAGCTCGGTTCACAAATGAGAAGTCCCGGGTTTGTCCCCGGGGGGAGCGGAAACAATGGGTTTTTCCCTTAAAAACCCCCCCAACCTCTTGTCCACCCGCAGTGAATGGGGGACCGGGTGTTTCCGGGGTTTGTGACCTGCTCTCCGGGGGGTGGCTTCGGCTAAAACAAAACACTAAGAATGAATGATAAAAATGTTGAAAGGAGACGGGGCCCCAGAGCTTGCTCTGGCCCCGTAAAAAACAAATAGATGAATACACACACACCCGCCCGCGCATTAATCGTTTTAAAACTTTATCTGGCCATTGTGTGGTCGGGCCGGGTTTTCCCCCAAATCGCTTCCCTTGATTTTTCACTGACAAATGCGGGGGGTTACTGTCCCCCTTGAGCGAGTGGATGGGGGGTGTGGGGGGAGGTCCCGCATTGCCCACAGTCGGAATAATCACTCAACTCGCACGGGAGGGTTAAATTTTGGGCAGGGTGAAACTGGGATCGCGATTCAAAATTTCGTGGACAAGACCCTGGGTGGGAAAACAAACACAGACACACCCACACACACATCTCTCTCTCTCTCTCTCTCTCTTTCCCCCATAATAACCCGAATTCCCACTCCCTTAAAAAAAAAAACCGCGAAAAAAAACGGATCAGCGTTTGACACAATTGTTTTTGTACCCAGTAGATTCTAACAAAAAAATTTTTCGTGTCTAATAAAACCCTGTCGTTTCGTACACTCAGCTCAGAGTTGAACTTTTTACTAAGGTTATTCGACACCAGGGATGTACGAAAAAACTCAAATCAGTGACAAACAAAAAAACAAAACCTGGTACAAATTTAAACCCGTGTACAAAAACCCGTAAACCAAAAAAAACATAGGGTATAGGATCAAACAGAAATCAAAAAAGGCGACCTCAAATACCCTCCTCCGGACCCGGAACTGTCGCCGATCGGAAACCTCGCCACCTCGTCGGTGTTTCCCAAATTTTGATTTACAAGACCCAAAAATATAGGTTCATTCATCAGGATTTTCCCGTGTTTCATATTCAGGGGGAAAAAGCCAGCAATAGCTTGATCATTGGGTAAGAATGGGTACCTTTGACAATTTTTTTTGAATTTTAAACAATATTTTATAGCTATGACCTTTTGTATCCCTTGCCACTAACTAGTGTGCTATATTCAGTTACTTTTTGTAATTTTATGGCTAACAACATACATATTTTTATAGCAAAAGTAAGATCTGGGTGTGAAGGGGTTAGGGGAAGGGTAGGTAAGATGCCCCCTCTATCGAACATAAGAACATAAGGAAGCTACAAGAGGCTATGAGACCTACACGTGCTGGTCCCTGTAAAACAATGGGCAAACAATGTACCGTAGATAACACTAAAGTCGCCAGGACAACGTATTTTTCGATGTACAGACGTGTGGTGGCTTTCATACTTACATTTCTACATCCATGATTACAGGAAAGTTAGAAGGGGCTATCTGGAGAGTCTGTCATTTTGTGTCTTCATCTGTGTCATAGTATGGCTATAAATGAACAAATTACAAAAATATCAGCAGCGTGGCGACGTAATTGATAACGGGCTACACTAATATCGCCAGTTAATGTTTATGTTCTGAGTGCCTTGTCGCCGTTGTCGTCGCGCGAAAAAGAACGAGTAGTGAAATTGTAAACCGTCTATACTTGCAGATACAAAGCATAAAACAACGCTGAAACAGGGTAGATTATACAGTCACGATATAAACTACTGTGTATTATCTTAATTAAGTGGCACATACACATCAGTAGTGATGCTATAATTTGTAATATATGGATGGTGGCTGGCGACATTAGTGCAGGTGGCGACTTTACTGTTATCTACGGTACGTAACCAATGTCCATGTATTGTATTAAACCGCAGTATTACAGGTGTAGTTAAGGTTCGGCAAGATTATGTTTCTGTGGGCATTATGAACCAGTGACAGCCAATTTCCCTCCCCCACCCAAAACCCCCGATTTGCCACAGTCCCCCAGGCGTTGGGCGGGGAAAAGAAAATGGTGATTGGGAGTATTGGTTGAAACTGCAGATTTACCCAAGACAAATAAAGGCTGCGACCTAACAGGTAGAAAATGTGCCAAGTAGCTGGTAGGGGAGTGCCGTTGTTAAGGCCAGACTCTTGATCAACAAGGCAACGCAACACTGGCCTGTGGGTTCCATTGGCCTGCACCGCCTGCGTCTGTGTCCTGCCCCTTGTGCAGGATCCTGCCCTCTCCAACACTTGCTGACCTCCTATTAATGTACTACCAGGCGGCAATCAGGTCTAAATTATCATACGGTAGCAGCATCTATGACTCGGCAGCGCCTTCTACCACCAGAAAGCTGGACATTCTGCAAAATGCAGCCCTAAGGATATCCATGGGGGCAATGAGATCCTCCCCAGTCATCGCCCTTCACGCGGAGAGCGGCATCCCCCCACTGCAGGTGCACAGGAGAACGGTCCTGTGCCAACACTACCACCACATCATGTCCCTGCCACCAACCCACCCCCTCGCCGCACTCTATGCCACCTCTGGTGTAGATCATCACACCCCAGTCTGGCTTCCTGGAGCACGTCAGCCTCTAATAATCCGTGCACTGCTGGCCCACTCAGTGCTGCACCTGCCTCCACCCCCTCTACAACCCACCAGCCCACACTCCCCAGTCCCACCCTGGCACGACATTTCTCATATGGTTGCCCTGCATATCCCTGACCTTCCTCCCAAACACTCAGCTGGCATCGTGGCAGCAACACTCTTCAGAGAACTGGACCTGTCCCTCTACCACCATCACCTCAAAGTCTACACTGACGGCTCCCACTCCCCTACCCGAGGTTGACGAACGAGGTTGCAGACTGGGAAAGGACTGCCCTAGTTACCACCCTATGTTATGCCGTAATGCATTGCGGAAACAAGAATGTTTCATTAAGGACTGCAAGTTCACTCACATAAGAGGAACTAAACGTCAGCAGACTGCGACTCACAACCCTGCTGAAGCAAAAAAGGATAGTTCCAGAACAGTGAGCACACCACCAGTTTCACAAAACCAATCAGACGGGGAACTCAACAACCATTTTTTAGAAATGTTCCTCGAACTGAAAACACACATAGTAAACATAAACAAAGTTGTGGAGGCTCAAGGAGTAGCGCTGCAAAATCTGACGATACCACCAACCCGGCAGAGTCACCCCGCACAAATGCTTTCAACAGCAGTGGCACCCATGAACCCAGTCTGGGCTTGGCCCAGGACCGGGGTACACTAGTGGAGAAACTCCTAGTGGGCAATATACAAGGTCTTTACCCGAAGACAAACCAAAGCAAGCTCCCATTCCTTAGCGAACTAGCCCGGGAAGAAGATTTCATGTTTATTGCCCTCACCGAAACTCACCTATCTGAAGGAGTCAAAGAGGCAGAAATCTGTATTCCAAACTACACCTCATTCCGGACAGATAGGAAATACAGAACCCATGGAGGCACAATAATATTCCTGAGGGACGACATTGCTCTAAATGCAAAAACACTCTTGTCGTACTCAGACGGCCAAGTAGAACTCCAGGCGATCTACATACAGGCACGCAAAATGGTGCTTATAAACTGCTACCGCCCTCCGAGCTGCTGCCCTAAGAATTTCAGCAGTGCCATGGAGGCCCTACGTCACCTGCGGGACTCCTTATCAATCCCCACACCTGATATCATCCTCACTGGGGATTTCAACTTTCCTTTCTTAAAATGGCCCGAAGGAATTTTAACTGGGAGCACGCTGGCTGATAAGTGTCAAGCTGAATCACTCCTAGAAATAGCAAACTCCACATTCCTTATTCAAGTAATAACTGAACCAACCAGGGGCAAAAACATTCTCGACCTGCTCTTCACTAACAACTGTGATGCAGTTAATAACATCTCTGCTGAAAAAACTATTTTTTCTGACCACAATCTCCTCAGGATACACACAAACTACCAAAAATCAACACTACCTCCTGAAGTGACCAGTCCAGCAGAGAAGAACCCATTCTCCAGTCTCAATTTTTTTAGCAGCAAAGTCAACTGGGAGCTCATAAATTCACAGCTTAGGGGCATTGACTGGGAGGCCGTGCTTCATGACGGTGACCCCGAGGATATGCTGAACAGCCTACTCACCACCATCTTAAGGGCGTGTGAAGGCAATGTCCCATTGAAGAAACGGCAAGCTTCCAGAAAAAGCCACATCCCAAAGGAACGGAAAATACTGATGAAGAGACGGGCAAAATTAACTCAGCGCATACTTAAAACATCAAATGACAAACAGAAGAGCTCGCTTCAAGCCAAAGTCTCTGCTGTTGAGAATAAAATCAAAGAATCTCATGAAAAGCAGCGAGCCTGGGAAGAAAATCAGGCTGTGGAAAACATAAAGGTCAACCCTAAGTTCTTCTTCAAGTACTGCAAAAAGTTTTCCAAAACACAAGTTAGAGTTGGGCCACTACAAGCAGAAAATGGGGAAATGTCAAAAAATCCCCAAGAAACATGCCATATCTTATCCCAGCAATATACGAAAGTGTTCTCGAAGCCTAAAACTACGAAGATTGTGCGTGACCCCAGCAAGTTCTTTGAGGATCACAGCCAACCAACCACAACCTCTCCAACATCACTTTCACCACAGCTGACCTACAGAAAGCCATCAGCGAACTGAAGATGAACTCTGCTGCTGGACCTGATGGTGTGCCGTCCATCCTTCTGCTGAAATGCAAGAGGCACTGGCAACCCCCTCTATAAGATCTGGCGCTGCTCTCTGGACACCGGCATCATCCCAACCATGTTAAAGGAGGCAGTGATCTCTCCAATACACAAAGGGGGAGACAGAAGCCAAGCAAAAAATTACAGACCTGTGGCCCTCACCTCCCACATGGTAAAAATATTTGAGAAAGTAATTAGGGATGCAATCATTTCCTACTTGGAAGACAATGACCTCATGAGCAGTTCCCAGCATGGCTTTCGCAAAGGAAGGTCGTGTCTCTCCAACCTGCTGGCCCACTATGAGTGGCTGCTCCAAGGACTTGCTGAAGGAGAAAATGTGGACGTCGTGTACCTGGATTTTGCCAAGGCCTTCGACCGAGTTCATCACGGCATCCTCCTCCACAAGATGAAGGCCATGGGAATAACAGGGGAAACTGGGTGTGTGGTTGCACAGCTTCCTTACACACAGGAAACAGGCAGTCGCTGTTGATGGCTACAAATCGCAGCAAGAAGAAGTCGCCAGTGGTGTCCCCCAGGGCTCAGTCCTCGGCCCTATGCTCTTCCTGGTCCTGATGGCTGACATCGAGAAAGTGGTCAACGGCTCCTTTCTGTCATCCTTTGCCGATGATACCACCATCAGCCACAGGATTAGTGAGGAAAGCGACGCTTTACAACTGCAGGCAAACATACAGGAGATTTTCAAATGGGCCGAAAGTAATAATATGAAATTTAATGAGGAGAAATTTGAATTACTGAGACTAGGACCTAATACTGAGTTAAAAGACTCCACCAACATATATACAGGGGGACAGCAAGAAATCTCAGCAAGTCATGTCGTCAAGTGTCTTGGTGTGCACATGAACGACGACGCCACCTTCCAGCAGCACATCAAGGAAACGTCCAGCAAAGCCAGGCGGATGGTCGGCTGGGTCCACCGAACCTTCAAGTCAAGGGAACAAGAAGTCATGCTGACACTATGGAAAGCCCTTGTACAGCCAGTACTCGATTACTGCAGCCAGCTCTGGTCACCCCACAAAAAGGGTGACATACAGGAGCTTGAGTCAGTACAGAGGGCCTTCACCAGGACAATAAAAGGCATGAAAGGCCTAAACTACTGGCAGCGACTGCAAAAGCTGGGGCTATACTCCCAACAGAGAAGGAGAGAGAGATACGGGACCATATATGTGTGGAAGATATTGGAGAAGCAAGTGCCTGATCCCACCCCCAATCTACTGAAGGCAAAGACAAGTGAGCGCACCGGTCGCTCATGCGAAAGAAGGGCTCTCTCTTCTACAACCCCAGGGAGAATCAAGAGTCTCCTTGCCTCCAGTCTTTCACACAGTGGCCCTAGACTCTTTAACGTACTCCCTAAATACGTCAGAGACACCACAGGCTGCTCAGTCACCAGATTTAAAAAAGAACTGGACAACTTCCTGCAAACACTGCCAGATGAGCCTCCCGTACCAGGCTACACGGCTTGTTGCAGGGCAGCTTCAAACTCTGTGCCAGACCAGATGGCTCTCCTGAAAGTAGACTCTCGGACTGGCAGCAGCGGTGGACCACCACAGCTGTGGGGAAGACCCTCTAAATCTAACCAAGTAAACCAAGTAAGTAAGTAAGTACCCTTCCTTCTACTGGCGCTGCCATCTACGATCCCCGCTCTAACCTCTGTAAGACATGGAGGCTGACGTCCTGACGGCGGAGCTTTTCGCCGTCCGCCAGGGCTTGGCTTACCTCAACACCACCTACACCTGTACCAGGGCTGTGATCTACACGGACTCTCTCTCCTCCCTCCATCTCCTCCTCTCCCGTCGCCCGGCATCCTCCACTGTCCTCGCACACACCCTTCAACGGCTACTCCTCTCCCTCACGTCAGTGGGCTGGAAGATCACCCTGCAGTGGGTGCCTTCCCACTGCAACATCCGGGGCAACGAGGTTGCTGATGCTGCCGCCAAGATGGCACTCTCCTAGGTATACATCACCCCCCTCCCGCTGCCGCTCTCCACCGCCAAGCGTCTAATCTCCAAAAAATGCCGCTCCGCCTGGGATAGGTCGCTCGGCGACGCCCTTCGTGCCACCTCCATGGGTCAATACCGCACAGACTCCTCCCCGCACCCATGGATAAGACAAACGTCCCGCGTCTTAGACGTCGCCCTCACCCGCCTGAGGATCGGTCACACAACACTCACAGCACACCTGCATCGTCTGCAGCTCACGCCCGACCCGCACTGCCCCTGCTGCAGGAACGTCCCGGAGTCCATTGAGCACTTCCTGCTGCAGTGTCCTCGCTTCCACTACCACCGACAACTTCTACGTGGTCACCTCATCGCCCTGAAGGTCACCACCTTTGACCTGCCCACCCTGCTGGCCGCCGCTGCCGTCCACCCATCACAACGCCCCGCCGTCATCCGCCTCACCTGTGCCTTCCTGAGGAAGACTAATCAACTCTCGAGACTGATTACTTCACGGCTGTACACCAGGGCGAATATCGTCGACTTCGACATCACTGCCCTTCAACAACAACAACAACTTGCTGCTGCAGTGTCCACGCCCACCACCACGCCCTCAACGTCACCACCTTTGTCCTTCTGTCGTCCACCACAACACAACACGGTGTGAGTGAGGCAGGAAGCAGGGTGTGGGCCCCGCAGGCAGGAGCAGAGTGTCAGGGCAGCGCGTGGCTCTCTGTGTGCTGACTGTCACCACTGTTGCAGGTGCTGAGGTCACAGTCCAAGCCGGCTGCTCCGCCCGGCACTGACCCGGCTCCCTCAGGCATCCCCGAGTGTTCCCGCAGGACCGGTCATCGCGTGCTGGTGGGAGTGTTGCTGCGGTGGAAGCTGTGGGGCCGTGCAGCAGCATGAGTGGCCGGGAGCAGCAGGATCAGTCTGCCTCAGGGGTGGGGAGGCACAGGGGTGATGGCAAGAATCACCTGGAGGCAGGCAGCTCAGGCCACAAGGCACACAGTGAGCTGAAGTGCCAGCAGTGTGACAAAACATTCAAATACAAGAGTCACCTTGAGAGACATTCCTTGACACACAGTGGTGTCAAGAATTATGAATGTTTGGAATGTGGGAAAAGATTTACTAGAAAGAGTGACCTCACCATACACTCCCTGGCACATAGTGGTGTCAATAATTATGAATGTTTAGAGTGTGGGAAAAAATGTACTAGAAAGAGTGACCTCACCAAACACACCCTGACACACAGTGGTGTTAAGAATATGAATGTTTAGAGTGTGGAAAAGATTTACTGANCTCGAAATGTCTGTGGCGAATTGACTCTTAATGTGGGCGAAATCTTTGTGGGCGAATTGCTCTTACATGTGGGCGAAATGTCTTGTGGCAAATTTGCTCTTACATGTGGGCGAAATTCTTTGGCGAATGCTCTTAATGTGGGCGAAATGTCTTGTGGTCGAATTGACTCTACATGTGGGCGAAATGTCTTGTGGTCGAATTGACTTTAATGTGGGCGAAAGTCTTGTGGCAATTGACTACATGGGGCGAAATGTCTTGTGGTCGAATTGACTTACATGTGGGCGAAATGTCTTGTGGCGAATTGACTCTTACATGTGGGCGAAATGACTCTTACATGTGGGCGAAATGTCTTGTGGGCGAATTGACTCTTACATGTTGGGGCGAAATGACGTGGGCGAAATGGGATCTTACTTGGGCGACAATGATTTTGTGGGCGGGAAATGACCTTTACAAGTGGCGAATGACGGTGAGGGCAATGACTCTTTGGGTGGGGGCGAATATGGCTGGTCTTCGAAGCGACTCTTGTGGGCGCCAATGGCCGGCACTGACGTACCTCTATACTTAAAGGGGGCTTCATGGGGCACTAGGGCTGTTTAGAAATTTTAGTGGGTCCAGGGGCCACTCGGGAGCCACAGTAGCGACGTTGGCCAGGGAAGGGCCATTGTGGGGTGTTAGGGCCATGACACTCAGGGGGTCTTCAGAGGGGCATGCAGCTGGCTGGGGGCTCCGTGGACTCTAGGGGTTAGCAGGGACACGGGGGCTCACTAGGGGCACTGTGGGTCTAGGGGCACTGTAGGGGTCACTCAGGGGCACTGTAGGGGTTCAGGGTGGTCAGGGGGCTCAGGGGCACTCAGGGGCTTCAGAAAGGGGCACTGTATTAGTATATTGGGATACGTCTCAGGGGCCGTGGGCTATAATGCCTTATTTCGTCCTGATCTACAGTTTTTCAGGGTCTCAAAGTCACTGTTAATGTCCTCAGTATAGCACAGCGCGTTATATATTCCCGGCAGCACGTGTAATGGCTTATAATAGCACTAATAACACGTTTAAAGGGCCACTAGCCAACACACAAGTACCACATGTGCGGCGAAGCCAAACAGCTGATGGCTCACAACAACAAGAAGAAGAAGAAGAAGAGAAAGCCACTGGTCTATAAATGTCTTATTTCGTCCTCATCTATAGTTTTTCACGGTCGCCAAGTCACTGATCACTATATCAGTACAGCACAGCACGTTATGTATTCCAGGCAGCACGTGTAAGGGCTTTAAATATCACTTATAGAGGGCCAGAGACAAACAAACAAACAGATACTAAACCCAAGACAAGTACTGGCAGCCAAAAACAGCTGATGGTTTTCAAGGTCAAGTTTCCTCTTCTTCTTCTTGCGGCCTTTAATCGCTTAATATGGCTTTATAGGTCCCCTACAGCTTGGTCTGCTTAGCTAACAGGCTGGTCCACTCTGGCCAGGGTTATGTCACCTGCTGGGACACTAAGTCAAGCCTAGACATGAGTTTTCGGTCATTTATCAT
This sequence comes from Chionoecetes opilio, assembly GCA_016584305.1. Taxonomy (NCBI): domain Eukaryota; kingdom Metazoa; phylum Arthropoda; class Malacostraca; order Decapoda; family Majidae; genus Chionoecetes; species Chionoecetes opilio. Next base: position 15,518 of record JACEEZ010010610.1, on the reverse strand, counting down.
GCATTGCACTTTCAAGGTCAAGTTTCCTCTTCTTCTTCTTGTGGTCGTCGTCGCTTAATAAGGCTTTATAGTCTATTTATGTCCCCTACAGCTTGGTCTGCTTAGCTAACACAGCTGGTCCACTCTTGCCAGGGTTATGTCACCTGCTGGGACACAAGAGGCAAGCCTAGACATGAGTTTTCGGTCATTTCTCAGGCATTGCACTTTTCAACGTCAACTCTTCCTCTTCTTCTTCTTGTGACCTTCGTCGCTTAATAAGGCTTTTATAGGTCCCCTACACTTTGGTCTGCTTAGCTAACAGGCTGGTCCACTCTGGCCAGGGTTATGTCACCTGCTGGGATACTAGAGTCAAGTCTAGGCATGAGTTTTCGGTCTATTTCTCATGCATGGCACTTTTCAAGGTCAACTCTTCCTCTTCTTCTTCTTGTGACCTCAGTAATCGTGGCTGCCAATGTTTTGCCAGAAAACCAGATAAAGTCCTATATGAAATGATAACTTGCCTTTTTGCCTCAGAGTTTCCCTGTCACACACACACACACACACACATAAATATTTAAGATTAAACTAATTGCTTTTTCTCCCCCTTTCAAAGCCAAAATGTCCCTCAAACAGTAAATTGTGGCACCATTGCGTGTGCGTTGCCAGATTTCTACCTAGCATATAAAGACAGACGCCTCATTTAAAGGGACAATTTAAAGGGCGGTGATGCGAGGGTCGAGGAGGAGGAAGAGGAGGAGGATGAAAGGAAAATAGTTAAGATAATTGAAGAAGAAAAGGAAGAATAAAAACTTTGCCGGACTTTGGTCTGAAATTGTCGAGAGATTGAGAGAGAGAGAGAGGAGGAGAGAAGAGACAGAGATGAGAGAGAGAGAGAGAGAGAGGAGATGGGAGAGAGAGAGAGGAGAGAGAGGAGAGAGAGAGATGAGGAGAGAATACAGAGAGAGAGAGAGAGAGAGAATCTTGAGAGAGAGAGAGAGAGAGAGAGCAGAGAGGAGAGAAGAGAGAGAGAGAGAGAGAGAGAGAGAGGAGAGAGGAGAGAGATTGAGAGCGAGAATATTGAGGATGAGAGAGGAGAGAGAGAGAGAGAAGAGAGACGAGAGGAGAGAGATGAGAGAGAGAGAGAGAGAGAAGAGAAAGGTTAGAGACGGAGAGAGAGAGAGAGAATATTGATATTGAGAGAGAGGAGAGAGAGAGAGAGAGAAAGAGGAGAGGAGAGATGACGAGAGAGAGAGAGAGGAGAGCGAGAAGGAGAGAGAGAGATGAGAGAGAGAGATGAGAGAGATGAGAGAGGAGAGAAGAATATTGAATGGAGGACATTTGAGAGAGAGTATTGAGAGAGAGAGACGAGGATGAGAGAGAGAGATTGAGAGAGAGAGAGTGAGAGAGAGATGAGAGAGAGAGAGAGAGAGAGACGAGAGAGACGAGAGAGAGAATATTGAGATTGAGACATTGAGAGAGAGAGAGATATTGACGAGAGAGAGAGAGAGAGACGAGAGGAGAGAAGAGAGAGGAGGGAGGAGAGAGATGGAGAGAGATCGATGAGAGAGAGAGAGAGAGAGAGATGAAGAGAGAGAAGAGAGAGAGAGACGAGATCAAGAGAGAGAGAGAGATGATGATAAGGAGGAGAGAGAGAGAGAGAGAGAGAGAGAGCCAAGCAAGTAAGTGCAGGCAGAAGACAAATAAGTAAGTGAGTGAGTGATCGAGTAAACCCACAGTCCTGATGGCTGCTTGAAGCTGCTGCTCCCAGGATCCCACACCACCCAAACTACTCTTCTTATTACTTCTGTTTAATGTCAGTTTTATCCATCATTTGTATGAGGTTAGACGGCCGAAGATACACTTCCAACTATCTCTATCCATTGCCTCAACTCCTTCAATGCCCAATGCTGCCACATCCTCTTCAACACACTGCCTCCATGTCTTCCTTGGCCTGCCCGGTGGATGGCCACCTGGAACTTCCATTCTTAACAGCTCTCCCCAATGCCTCACCACTTCTCTCCTTTCACTTGCCCAAACCACCTCCATCCCCTCACTCTCACCTGGCACTTCCACTCTAACAGCTCTCCCCAATGCCTCACCACCTCCTCTCCTCTTCACGTGCCCAAACCACCTCCATCCCCTCACTCTCACCACTGTACTCGGCTCCTTCAAGACAACCCACACTACAACCCAACACACAGCCCAAACTACTCATACTTAACCCCTTCAGACACAGAACGTAATTTCCATTGTAATTTGGCAACAATTATATGTTTTTTTATTTAATATAAGCAATATGTAATAGATATGACCTGTTTAGTATCCTTGTCCACTAACTAATTTGGTATATTCAGTTACTTTTCGTAATTTACAGGAACTACCACGTGTAGGCCTCGCGGCCTCTTGTAGCTTCCTTATGTTCTTCTTACGTTCTTATTTTATGGCTAACAACACACAATTTTTTATAGCCAAGGAAAGATCTGGGCGTGAAGAGGTTAAAGGTGCATGAAGAGACTTACCTGTAGCAAGGCCACAAGTTCCTGGTCAGTAGGTATACATTGCATGACTAAGGCTGTCTCATGCAGCCTTGGAACCTGCCCTTCACTCCCTGCAAAGTAAAGGCTGCCTCTACATTCATACGGCAAGGATGGCACAGGGAAAGCACAGTGACCAGGGCAAGAACAAGAAAGTCACGGAGGTCAAGCTAGGAAAAGCCTAGATTAAAAGGAAAAAGGATAAAAACTGGTTCACAAATAGGTTGGTGAGATTGCATGGACGCAGTGACAGGTGGTTAGGTGGAGTCATAGGAGCTTTAAAAGGAGGCTGGACCAGTGTTATGGATGGGGATGAAAAGGTGGATGTAGGTAGTGTTAGGTAAAACAGGAACTACCACGGTGTAGGTCCACGGCCTCTGGTAGCTTCCTTAGTTCTTATGAAAGGGTGTGTGACTGCATGTGTGAACTAAGATAAAGAAATTATATAATGTATGTACCAAATTGACCTCCTGAATGGCCTAAAGAATTATTGTATTTCCTAAAACTCTCTTCAATTATTATTAACGAAGCCTGACAAATTGTTTCATCCATTACAATAATCTCTTACTAGATTGCTATGACTATTTACTATACTTTACTATTATGCTACTATTATTACTATTATGCCATTAAAATAATGGGATAGGAATAGACATTGTAACTTTCAGATAATACTGTCTTCATCATATTACAAAGCATTCTCTACTAAAGGAGGACTTAAAAACAGTCGGCGGTTATGGTGCCCAAGCCTACCAGAATGAAAGAAAGTGTGAGCCTACAACCACCTTACTAGGGAGAAGAGGCGACAACAACCTACCTATAGGAGGAAGAGGGCTACAAAAACACTTTACCTAGAGAGGAAGAGGCTACAACCACCTTTACCTAGAGGAGGGAAGAGGCTCAAACAACCTTCCTAGAGGAGGAAGAGGCTACAACCCACCTTACCTAGAGGAGGGAAGAGGCTACAACAACCTTACTAAGGGAGGAAGAGGGATACAACAACCGTACTAGAGGAGGAAGAGGTACAACAACCTAACTAGAGGAGGAAGAGCTAAAACCCCACCTTACCTAGAGGAGGAAGAGGCTACAACCAACCTTACTAGAGGAGGAAAGAGGCTACAACAACCTCTACCTAGAGGAGGAAGATGGTTACAACAACCTTACCTAGAGGGAAGAGGCTACAACCACCTTACCTAGAGGAGGAAGAGGCTACAACAAAACCTTACTAGAGGAGGGAAGAGGCTACAACAACTTACCTAGAGGAGGAAGAGGCTACAACAACCTACCTAGAGGAGGAAGAGGGCTACAACACCTGGCCTAGAGGAGAAGAGGAAGAGGCTATAGTGGGGGAGCATTTGTTTGGAGAGGGGAATGTGCAAGAAGCCAAAAAGAACAATCAACAGTGTTTGGATGACCAGAGAAAAATAAGAAGAAAGAAAAAGAAAGAATAATAAGATAGGAATAAAAGAAGACAACTAATTAAAGACCCAGACAGCAGGAAGAAACACGTCAGGAGTGCCGTTGATAAAGGCCTGACTCCCGACCACAAACTGAATACTGAACGGAACTACTAACATCCTGGCAATTACCTATCAGTCCTCAACACACAGCGGGCAAAATCATCTCCTTGCCCGGCTTGTTCCTCTCGGCCTGAGTGGCGTCCTGCTCCTCGCCATCCTCCGCGCCCCTGGAACAAAGAAAATACAGAACATAAGGAAGCTACAGAGGCGGAGACATACAACGTGTGGTATTCCTGTTACTTAACACTACCTACATCCACCTTTCATCCCCAGGAAGGTTTGCTAAGGAACAATTAATAGAAAGTTGGCCCCTGGATCTGAGGTCTTGGCAGTTTGACAATAAAGAACATTTTAAGCTTCATTTACAATCATACAGTTTAAGAGCATTATTCTTGGCAGACAACATGATTTCTCTCTCTATGTTCATACTAGGACAACATGGATTCTTCTCTCTCTATGTCACTAGGGTGTCCCAAAATGCACAAAGTTTTGAACTGTTTGCACGTGGTGTGTTATTCGGTTCTTCATAGTCAACAGTATTGCGTTGACATTTTTGGAGAATGAGTAATAAGTAGGTCCGACAAGGAACATTTACGTGAACGTGGACTCATTTCAGGATTTTCTAAAATTTCCACTTTTTTTTTCTCCCTCAGGTTATCAAACTGGCAACCAAGAGCCGCTAGTAATTCTTTGGCTGATCGACAAGGGCTCCAATCCATGAAATTACCAGAGCCCGGATACCATCGATAGGAGCGGGTCTTCCTTCGCTATACACCACCAACGGTGAGCTGGGGAAAGACGGCACGAGCGGGAGCAGGAAGGCGGTGGTGGAGGATTCTCCCCTTCTGGTCGCGAGCTGGATTCCGACCAAAACTACAGTTAATACACGCCGGCACGAAGCTGTCAAAGCTGGTAAAGGCGTTACAATGACCTCAGAAGAAAAAAAAAACAAGGGACAGGCACGAAACATGTAGGATGAGGAGATTCCAAAGGAGACCTCCAGAAATCTTCGACTCGCACACTCTCCTTCTTCCAAAGGGGCAGACGTGAAGGACGAGGACAAGAGTTCCTACGAGTCAGAGAGAAGACAGGAGGGGAATCATCCATGGCCTGGAATTGACCTCGTGACAGCGAAGAAGGTGGAGAAGCAGCGAGCGTGGAACTCGACTCAAGCGGTCGGAACTGAAGACAGCGGACATTGCCAGGCTGACTGAAAAGGGCGGAAATCCCAAGACCAAAGTAGGTAGCAGCAGCAGCAGGTCCTGTGTCGACGACGTCATCACCGGCTCGTGGATCCCGAAGCCAAGAAAAAACTCAAAACAGTCGCCATCGATCTCCGTGAAGGATCTTAACCTCATTTCAAACTTGGGATCGAGAGAAGGTGCGGTGCGGCAAGAACGTCAACGTTTCGCAGCTTACCGCTCAAGTTCTTGGAATGACTTGGGAGTATGGCGGTCTCGAAGAGCACGGTCCATCGACACGAATTGCGGGAAGGAGCAAGCCGCAGAGAAGGTGTGTGAACTTCGGAACCAGGAGATACCGGAGAGGTTGGTCCTGGCATTGGGACGGAAACACTCATCCCTGTCCCTCTCTGGGCGATACGGAGGACCGCATCGCCGTCCTCCTCACAGGGGGAAGATGACGACGAGTTCCTTCTGTGGGGTCCCGGCAAGCTCGAGGATCGACTGGCTGGGTTGGGGGCTGGGACAGAAACGTCCGGCTGCAGTGTCTTGAAGGAGGTGGACGAAGGGGCGTCAGGGACAAGATCATCGCCTTCTGTTTCGACACCACGGCTTCGAACACTGGCAGGGGCAAGGTGCTTGCATTCGGATTGGAGCAAGGAAATCGGACGAAGCTTGCTTGGGTTGGCTGCCGCCATATGTCCACGAGGTGATCTCAAGGATGTCTTCGAAGCCAGCCCTCGGTCTTCTTCTGCGTCCTGACATTGAAATCTTAAACGACTCCGTGATCGATGGTCCTTCGTGGATTCCTCGCAGAGAGAGACGTGGAAAACATCGGAGGACCTCGTAGAGTTCTTCACAACCAATGACACTGCCAGCAAGCTGAAGGAAGACGCCATTGGCCTTCCTGAAGGAGGCTCTGATGTCGAAGGAACCATCCCAGGGAGGACTATGAAGAACTTCCTCCGTCTCTCCTACCTGTTCCTCGGTGGTGAAGGTCCAGCCAAACAATTCCGCCGTCCTGGAGCTCTCCATCAAGCCCGGTGGATGGCCAAGGCCATCTACTGCCTCAAGCTTCAGATGATGAAATCCCAGCATGTCGCTGACTGGTCGAGAGAAGGCCGGGAGTGGAATACGAGGTGCCCTCTTCGTTGCTTGTGTACTGCAAGCATGGCACGAGGCACCCATCTCTGTGGAAAGCTCCGTTTTTGAACGACGTGCTCTCTCAGAGATCCTCAAGACATACCTGACCAAACCGTTGCCAAGGCAGCAGAACAAGCCTGCGATGCACTGTTGGTACGTCCGAGGAAAACGCGGGGGGGGGGGGGGGGGGGGTGGGGTGGGGTGGGGGGGGAAACCACTGGCCTTCTTCGACTCAAGGATTGATGTGGAGGAGAAGAAAGCAGAGGTCAAGGATTGGACAAGCCCGCCTCAATTAAAGGAACTCAAGCGATTGGACGGGGAAAAAAGATGACGATGTCTTCCTCCTCTCGTCCTGCGCACTTCGAAGGGGGGGGAAAAAACACGGTCCTCTTTCAGAAACTCGACGCGGACGAGGGCTTAATGGCAAAGACCCGGCATTGTGGAGGAGGACGAAGTTCTTTCTAAAAATGTGGGATGTTTGAGTTTTTCTTTGTTTTGAAGGTTATTAGAAAATTGTCAGTTTGTCGCGACCCCTAAATATTCTCCAATTCATCTAATTTCAAGGAATCTTCTTATGCATGTGTGAAACGAAGTGAAAACACGAGCAAGTGAAAAAAACAGGTTCATTTTTTCCCTTCTATTGTGATCTTGGGACACCCTAAGTTCCTACTATTTCATATTCTTCGCATTCCAATAATCAAATTAATTTAATTATCTTCAAAAGTACAGGGAACAGTGTTAGTGTATTGTAATCTGTGTTTCCTGTTAGGACATTACAGTAGCGGACGTAAATATTGGCGTCGGTCGGGTTTATGCCTAACGCGCAGAACACATTCGATAATAATTATGGAAGGATGGCTGCTTACTTTCTTGTAATTTTATAACTTTGACGGCATCCCACTACGTCTAAGTCTCATTAAGCATAGCAAACAAATTTATATTCACCTTTTGCAGTTAAATGGGGGTTTTGTGGATAGAGGGATTTCTGCCAACATCTATGAGAGCGCTGCATTTTCACGTTATAAACCAAAGGCCAAACGGTTCCCAGAGCAAATACAGAAAAACTAAACATACTCTCATCATTTTAATTTATTGGGCATTTGGCAACTCTGCAAGGGAAAACGGGGGCCAGTGATCATGTGTTGTCAGTTGTCACTGAGCTCAGGTCACGACACCCAGTGATCATTACAGCCTGTGCAGGGAGGTGCCGCGATGAGTTGCAAGGCCCGCGCATTTTAAGACAACAGCGTTTGCCTTCTATCTTGCACTCGTCTGGGGACTTATGGGGAGTATAGGACCAGTGACAAGTGATGGACATTAGTGCTATTTCGTCACTCCACAAGGCAGGGACACTCAGTGAAAGATATTGCTGAAAACACAGGCGTTAGTGTGAGAAGTGTCAGCCGTTGGGTGCAACAAATTTCAAACTCTGGTGAGCCGATATTTGCCGCGGAAAAAATTACCCCCTGGAAGGCCCGTTAAACCACCAAGAACATTAAACATCATCAAGCGTGATGTTGATAAGTGATCCAGTATTTCCGGCAGACAATTAAAGAAAAATAACATGTAATGCTGGTGTGAAGTGTCTTTAAGGACAGTGCGACGTCGAGTCACATGACGACCTTGGATTTTAAACACTTTGTTAGCGCGACCTAAAACCTATCCTAAAAGGGTTCATAAAGGACAACAGACTTCAGTTCTGCCGCAAGTACCCCCTGGGATACTGAGAACTGGAAAAGGAGTACTTTGGAGTGAGAGGCAAAAATTACAGTTACCCGCAGCAGGAAAAAGAAAGTTATAGCCTCCCGGCAGTGATCCGTACGCGCCAAAGTTCACACACAAACACTGTAAGATTCCCAGATTCCTTAATGGCGTGGGGGGATGCTTCTCTTTACATGATGTGGAAACTTGTGGTGCTCCCCAAAAATGAGTCAATGAACCAATATAATTATTTGGAACGCTGTGTGACAAATCTGCCTGATTGCTTCGAGGGTGTGCCAAAGCCCACACATTCGTGCCGGATAATGCACCCTGCCACAAAGCAAAACGGTGAACAACCTGCTTCATGAAAGCTCTGTGGACTTCATGAGGGATATTGGCCAGCCTCTTCTCCGCACCCCTTAATCCCATGAAAACTGTTGGTCCATTACCAAACGCAAGTGATGTCACCATGATACCTCAACGCGGCTTCCCCGACTAGAAGCGGCATCCTCAATTGTGGACAAAAATCCTCTGTCCACGTTAAAACCCAAAAAAAAAAAAAAAAAAAAACAAAAAAAAACAAAAAAAAAAAAAACCTTTTTGGATAGAGAGTGTCCCATCACGTTGAAAGAGTGCATTAGACGTAAGGGGATGCCAACAAAGTATTAATATTAAGGTAAATACTCACTGTTATTGTACCATCATATTTGTTTTACCGCGTTGGGCTACGTGGCTGACGACGCCAATATTTACGTCCGCTACTGTATTAGTGTATTCATAATCTTACGTACCTGTTAAGTGTAGGACCTAGTGGTAGTATTCAATCATATACTATTAAGTGTTAGGACATAGGTTAGGAGATAAGTGTTAGTGTATTCTAATCTATACCTATTAAGTGGGAGGAAATAGTGTTAGTGTATTCTGATCTCTATCATACCTATTAAGTGTTAGGACATAGTGTTAGGAGATAAGGGTTAGTGTATCTAATCTATATACTATTAAGCACAAACTGTTAGGACATAGTGGTTAGGAGATAAGTGTTAGTGTATTCTTATATCTATATACCTGTTAAGTGTTAGGACATAGTGTGATGTTTCTGATTATATAGATGTAAGTGTTAGTGTATTGTAAGCTGTGGGTACCTGTTGCTTCCAGGCCTGTGCAAGGTCAGCCAGCATTTGGGGGACAGAAACACCTGGCCAGGAGCCCCTCCCGTCAGGTTTGCCTCGTGGGTCAGGGACTTCTTTCTGTAGTGGACGGGAAAAATTGCCTTGTGCGGTGATGCGGCTCTTGGTGCAACGTCTTCTGAACTTGTCAAGGGCAAGAGGATCTGTGAAAGGAAAACAGTTACATGGAGTTAGCTTGTTTGAAATAGGGAAAATTGGTTCACAAATGGGTGGTGAATGATTGGCATGGGACTCAGTAGACAGGTAGTTAGTGCGAAGCAATAGGGAGCTTTAAAAAGGAGGGGGGATAAATTCATGGGGGGGATGAAAGGTGGATGTAGGTAGGGTTAAGAAAACGGGAAACTACCACGTGTGGTCTCACGGCCTCTTGTTCCTTATTTTTTATGCTTATTATGAAAAGCAAAAATTAAATTTGGTTAGTTTTTTTAAGCCCTTCACGCCCAATCTTCCTTTGGCTATAAAAAATTGTCTTTGTTAGCCAAAAAATTACGAAAACATTTTTTATCCCAAATGAGTTAGGGGCCCAAAGGGATATAAAGAGGTCCATCTAAAAAATATTGACCCTTGCTGTTTATTTGACGATATTTGAAGCCGAGAAAAAGGGAATAAAGACTCTAGGAATTACGGGTTTTCCCCTTTCACCCCCAGGCTTTCCTTGGTAAAAAACAATGTCTTTTTGTCCACCATAAAATACAAAAAAGAAAATAAACCAAATGAGTTAGTGGACAAGGATATAGACAGGTCTAGCTATAATACTTTGCTTATAAAATCCATCATTGGGGGTACGCCGGGGGGGCGGTCCCCTGCCCACCCTACGACCCCACTCCCGGGGTGCCCCATGAGCGAGTTCCCATGCAGGCGCCTTCCCAACCAGCAGCTCTCGACAAGAAACTCAACTTGCCCCAGCCACGACCCTTGTGGGCCCCCTTTGGGCCCTCCTCCACCCCGGATTGTCTCTTACAGATAAACCCGATGGGAAGGGATGGGTTTTTTGGGGTAGCGGCCACATGCCCATATAGCCGAATTTGGCGCGACGGACTATGCGGGGTAATAGGCCTCGGTTTTTCGTTCACGGTGCAATCGCTGTTTTGACACGAATCACCCCCAGCGATCCCCCAGGGATTCTGCAAAGACACTTTTTCCCAAAGCATTGTTTCGTCTTTTCAAGTCACTTTTTGTGTCCATGGCCCCAAAACCATAGAGTAAACGGGGATCACAAGCGACTTGAAGACCCGGGATCTTTGTCCTCCTGCACAGGTCCCGACAACGCCAAAAATACTCCGTGAGCGAGTCCAAAACCCGGGGCTATCCAACCCGCCTAAATTTTTTGACGTGACCGCCGTCTTTAGGGACTGCGCTAAAAGGGTATGTAAAAATTTTCCAAAGATCTCAATGTCCTCCCCCAAAAAACCTGAACAGATGTCTGTTTTCATCTAGTAAAGTCCCCAAAAATACCTGGACCTTGGTTTTGGCCCGGAGCCCTCAAGCCCCCAAAGGCTTTCCCTCCTCGGCGGGCCCCTCGAGAGCCACACCAGGCCCCCCCCAGCGACTCGCAAGATTACTGCAAAATGGGAAAAAACAAATCAGTGATCTGGTTTGTTCCCGACGGATGTCCAAAAATCACTTTGATCTACAATTGCCAAACCCAGCCCATACAAGCTTTGGGAAAAAGTGAGGGGGCAAGGACGGCCCCTTTGCCTCATCCTTTTTTCACGGGGAAGAAGCTGGTACACCGCCCCACACTTCACAGCACCTCAGCCCCCAAAATACAGACCGTTATAAAACCAAATAGCCCTTGCAGGAATCCCCGAAGTCGCAGAAGACCCCAGGGTGACTCACGATGCACGAGTCAAACGCCTTTTGAGTCAAATAGCTGCAAGCACCCCCCTGTCGAAACTACGTCGGCGTTCCACCAGGACAGAAGCGCTGGATACGGCCCCGTTTTTGACTTCCCAGGCGTGAACCCAGACTGCTGGGTCTCTGAGCTTCCCCAGAGACTGCGAATTCGTGCAGAAATAGAGGGGGCAAGCACCTTGCCTGGTACCTGAGCATTGTAATCCCCGCGGTTTGTTGCGCCCCTAGGGGTCCCCTTTCCCCTTTCCGATGGGCGACCACCCCCCTTTTCCCGTAGGGGGAAAGGGTCCCTGATTGCCACACGGCATCAGGACGCATGAACCCCGCGGATCGGCTTCACTCCAGCTTGAGGAGCCCGCACTGAATTACAAACACCAGCTCCCTTTTCCCACCCTTCAATTTGCTCAGCCTCTCTGATTTCGTCAAGAGGGGTGGGGTTTCGTAAATGGGAGGATCGGCATCCATGCCTGAAAACCCGTGGGTGAAGCTCCCAGTTGGAGGGTTCACCGTGAACAACTCCCCAAAGTCTACCCAAAACGGCCATTCCCCTTTCCATTCCGACACGAGGCGCCCATCTGCTTTCAAAATAGCACTCCCCCCGAGAAGGGAGATTTGGGAAACGGAGCTTCTTCGGGGCTCGGTAGGCGGGTGGGAGGTCTTTAGCTTTTTAAAATGACCCTCGACACCCTCAGCGAGACTCCTGACTATCCCCTTGTCTCCCCCCAGGAGGTTCTAGTCCGGCGTGACAGACCCCTGTGCTGGCCCGGTTCCCACCAGCCGGCAGCGCGACTCTCCCGATTTTTCCGGTCCCCGCGAGAAAAAAACCAGCCTGACCTCGGCGCCCCCAAACACCCCTTTGGAAAGCCTGTAGAGTTTCCGTTTGAAGGTATCCCACTTTTCTAAGGGTCCCCGAGAGCACCGAGCACATCAAACCGTTTTGAGACTGCCCCTCTACTTATGAGCACATGTCAAGTCTAGTTTTCAAGGAAAAACACAGTATGGTTACCCTTGAATTTTTCGGGATTGACTGAACTTAAGTTTAGCAAAACAAGTCGTGATCTGTTCCAAAGAACTCAGCACTCCGGTAAACCCTGGGGTTCTGGAGGATCCTCCCAAAAGTAAACGAGGATGTGGTCGATCTCCTTAAATACCCCCCCGGCATTAAATACCATGTCCACGGTGCAGTCTGGTCTCGATACCAAGAACTGCAATTTTAACCTTCGGACCTTGCAAAATTCAGAAGAGAGAACTGTTTTGGGTTTTGGTACCGGAGCCATGGGGACCCCCCACACAAATTTTTGCCCTTTTTCACAGGCCAGTAGAGCATTGAAGCACCCCAAAAACAAAGAGTGTGTCCCGAGGAGGACACTGGTCTAATACAAGTCGAGTTTGGTAGAAAATCTCCTTCGTTCAGTTTTTTTCGCATCTCGGGAGGGCGTAACTGCAAAAAAGAACCCCTGAACCCAGAGTGTGTTTTTCCTCACCCGATAACGCTCCAACCGGGGTAAAACCCCAAAACTGAGGTTTCGTTTGCTGGAGATGCCCATAGTACTCCCCTACACGGGACATTTCTCTGCCGGCCAGTATAGGTGTAACCCCCACGCTATTCTCGCCACTGCCAGGGCCCCCCGTCTCAGGAGCCCCTATATCCACCCCCACTACTGAGCTCGCCATAGGAGAGATAGTCGATGATCGTCCCAGAGGCTCAAACGTTCCCCCGAGCCCACACGAAGAACCCTCCCCAGGTTAAACCCCGGAGTGATTCGCGGGCGGGGCCGCCTCGCACCGCCCGGCCACCCCCATAAGAAAAAAGGGTAGGGGGCCCCACCACTTGGGGTTTTGAGTGCGGGATTCCCCGGGGTTTCCCCACATGTCATAGGCAGACCCCCCCCCCTGCATGGGATAGGGGGGGTCTGCATGGGCGGGCCCCCCCCGGCAAAAAACCGGGTCGGTGGGCGATTTCCCCGCCCCCGCCTTACCTCTTATTATGTTGTGGCTAGTTTTGTTTTTACGGGGGAAGGGGGGCCCCCAACCCCCCCCCCAACCAATCTAGCAGGGGTTGGGCCCTTACTGCTCACCGTGGCCAGGGAGGAACCCCTTAGGGATTAACCCCGGCGCCCCCTATTTAACCCTAGCAGGACTATTTAACCCCTAGCTGGGATGTCGAGTTTTTTTTATTTTTCATTTTAAACATAAAAATTTTAAAAATTCTTGCTTATAGTCACTAAACATTGTCTTATGGTCCCAAATTACAAAGGGGAAAAAGTTTGGGGCCCCAAGGGGGAATTTCGGTTTTCAGCTATTCAAGCTTTCCATGTTTTTTTCTTCATCAATTGCAGAGCAGTAAAATTACCGTGCAATCTTTCCTACAGACTACAGACCCCAAAGACCCAGACCCAAATACCCAGAGGCATCATTTCAAACATGAGACCTTAGATAAAAAGGGAAATTTTTTTTTCGTTTAGACTCAGTAGTACAGTAAAAGCCCTTTTAAAATCGGCGGGACTGTAAACTAGAATTTTTGGGTAGGCCCTGGAGGCTCACCGGGGCTGTGATGGGTTTGGGCCTCGCCCTGGGGGCGCAGGGAGGATTTTTATAGTGAGCCTGTGATTAGCTCATGCCGCCCCCTGTGTCCTCCCCGGACTCGCGGTCGAAGGTGGAGTTAATGGGAAAGGGGATATGTTGCAGTATTAAGGCCAAATGATGTAAAATTAAGTTGTACAGGTACAGACTGTATACATACATAAAAAGAGTTGTGATTATAAAGTGATTAAGTGATACCAGTGTTAAAGCGATTTAGTACCCCCAACATCTTCTACATGTTTCAACAAGGCTCCCCTCTCCTTGGGTTACAGGCCCGTGCTACCCCCCTTCATGGGAAGGCTCCCCCCTCCTTGGTTAAGGCCTGCTGCTACCCGTTCACTGGCAAGGCTCCCCCCTCCTTGGATTTCAGGCCCGCGCTACCGTTTACTGGCAAAGGGTCCCCCCCCTTGGATTTCAGGCCTGCTGCTACCCTTCACGGCAAGGTCCCCTCACTTTGGGTTACAGGCCTGCTGCCCACCCGTTCAGGCAAGGCTCCCCTCTCCCTTGGGTTAAGGCCTCTGCTACCCCTTCACTGGCAAGGCTCCCCCCACCTTTGGGTTTCAGGCCCTGCCCACCCGTTCACTGGCAAGGGTCCCCATCCTTGGATTCATGCCTGGTGCTACCCCTTCACTGGTAAGTGTAGTTTTTATGCTTTTCAGTAATGTAATTTTTTTTTTTTTTTTTTTTTTATACCCATATCAGGGACATTGTATAACTCGGCAAGGGGGCCCGGCCCCCATCGTGGCCCGTTATAAGCTTTTACTGATAGGTAAGTACTGGTTCAAAGTGCCCCCCAAAAAACTTACTTCCTGTACTTTAACTCTTTTTGGCGGCCCGAGAAGGTGTCCTCCGTCTGGGGGGCGGTGGTGGTGGGGAGGTGCGGGGCAGAGTTCCCAAACAGCCGCACGATATGAGTCACACCGTCCCGATGAGGCCGTCCGCTCCCCCTGCAGGTCCCTCATAACTCCCCTCAGGGAACATGTCGGAAGAGGCCCCTGTAACAAGGGCCCGGTGTAAGTAAAAGGCTGTAAAATCTAAGTAAAGGAATAAGTGCGGTAAACTCAAATAAGAAGTAAGTGGTGTAAGTAAGTGCCCAGAACAATTTTCCCTTGTAATTTTGGGAAAAACCCTTTAGTACATTTTTTTTTGTGAATATAAGCAAAATTTTTTAGTATGACCTGTTTAGCAAAGCCGGGCACTTGCTTTTCGCTTGCATACTGTGTTACTAAGACTATCAAAACGGGAACGCAAAGATTTTTAAAGTAATGCATACCCGTAATGCCCAAAAAAATTTAGCGTTACCCTTGCGTTATCGTAATTTTTAAAAGTTAAAAAACGAAGACGACAACGCCGAATTTGTTTTCGCGGCATTTTTGAGTTGTTTTGCAGGCGTTGGGGTGTTTTATTTATAGACCACTTTGTTGGGATGTTTTGGAAATTTTTTGGGGACTCTTATATTTTCCCGGGGAAAACACTTATTATTTTTTTTTTCTCGGGAAAAATAATAATTTTATGGGAAAGTTTTTCTATAAAAAAGTGTTTAGAAAAATGTGGGTACAAGTTGTGAAAAAGAAAAATACGAAGGGAAAAAACTTGGAAAAAAATTTTTGGTTTAACGGGTAATGCACTTTCAATTTTTGGGAACAGTAAAGAGTAACGGGGGACCGCTCTAAAGGAAAAATTTAAAAACGGTAACGCATTTAGGTAAGCCCCCTGATTTTTTTGGGAACGCATGAGGTAATGCACTACCGTCCGGCGGGAATGGCCCAGCTCTGCGTTTAGTATCCCTTGCCCCAAATAAACCCCCCCAAAGGCCCCCGGTTCCCCAAAAATTAA
>JACEEZ010010609.1:12500-22347 GCA_016584305.1 Chionoecetes opilio | reverse complement strand
TGGGTCTCGGACGAGAACGCCAGTCGGAGACGCTAACCACTCTGCTACCGCCTCCCCATGACTGGTCCAGTCCGTAAATCGATAAAGTTGTCCGATGGTCCTAGCATCTCCTGTCAACCCTGGTCAGTGTCCGCGCCTCCCGCCAGGTGGCAGCATGCTCAGCGGTCGTATTGTTTACATTTGGGTGGCTTTTCCATGGCTGGCGTTCCCCCCTCCTGGCAACACGCCGTCATCCGCCTCACCTGTGCCTTCCTGAGGTTGACAGGTCAACTACCGCACCTGTGATAGCATCATAGGACATCACCAGGGCTCATAGAGTTACCGAAGGGATCCTCGTAGCCCTAAAACAACAACAGCAACAACAACAACAACAACAGTTCTGGCGAGGCACGCAAGCGAGAGTTAAGCCAGGTTTATGGCAACTTGCTTATGAGTCACTAACCTAACCTAATCCCACGCTTTAACCTCTTAACTAAAGCCAAATCTGCATTAAAAGTGTCCGCAGCAAGGGAAGAACAGAGGCGATGTAGGTCACAAGAGGAAGAAGAGTGAGAGGCACGCCGCACGTAAACAAACACTTGTCTCTCGCCTCCCTATGAACAACATGTCATTATCTCCAAAAGTTTGAGTCCAAAAGAAGTGTTCCTAGAATCCAATAAGGTAAACAGAAACCATACTCTCAACTGTGTAGGGAATTTTGATCCTAGTGTAAACTACTACCATGTTCTGGCATGCCTGGGTGTGAACAAGTGTAAAGGTATGGGTACGGGCGGGAGGACCCAGCCACCAATACACATTTTTCCCATAGCTTATGTGTTGCACATAGAGCGAATTCACATAAAACGACCTTGTTTATCGACCAATTTCTCGTTTTATGTGGGACCCTCGTGTATCTGCTTATTTTAATACACATGCGCCCAATAAATTCAACCAAGTTAAATTTGTATAGAGGTGTTACTGTCAATGCAGGATCATGCATATGCTCCTGACAACCTATACATGTATAAGGAGTTGTAAAGCTCAAATGATAGGTTCGAAGCAGCTTTATGTTCAACTGGAATGCGTCACTATAGTACGTAGAACCAATTTATGATGACCGTTTGGGCGTTGGCTGGAGTGGGGAATTCCCTGTCTGACGCGCTGCCACGTCAGTCACAACACATAGTCTCTGTTTCCTATATCAGTTATTCACCACTTCTGGATGAATTTCAAATACTCTATATAGATTTAATTTTCTATTAAGGCTTCGCAGTGTTATCAATGCGTAGCTTTTAAAGAAAATAATGAGGATTATATGTAAATACCACAACACTTGCCGTCGCAGCTTTACGATGGTGCCATTTAGACACCGAGAGCTCACTTCCTCGCAGGCCGCCACCCACGATGGAAGCTACGCCTTAACGCTCGCGTGTCCTTCACAGTGGGGAGAAGGAACACTGGCCTACAGGAGTGAAGGATTGCCCCCATCAGCTCCTGACGGGAAGAGTGAGGGTTGTCCTATTCGCTAAGGGTCTAATCCGATACTTGGCCAAGTACAAGATTTGGCAGCGACAAATTGTCAAACTCTATTTAAGTCGTTTACCAATTCATATACTTTTTCAATCCCGTGTTTCTCTTCTCCCAAGTGTTGACAGTTTCATTTCCTTGAGTTAACGTTCCCCCGTTGACTAGATCCTTCACTGGCACTGTGTTAGTTACTAGTCTTTGTATTCTTTGTCATTCTTAATAGGCCTGACTCTGTGTAGGGTGTGGGCTGGTTTTTTCTTTTAACCCCTTGAGGCCCAGAACGTAATTTCCATTGTAATTTGGCTACCATTAGACAATTTTTAATGAAGATAAGCAATATTTTATAGATATGACCTGTTTAGTATCCTTGTCCATTAGCTTATCTGGTATATTGAGCTACTTTTCGTAATCCTATGGCTAACTTGTAAGAGACAATTTTATATAGCAAAGGAAAGATCTGGACGTGAAGGGGTTAATGCCATTGGGTGTGTTGTGTATACTGTGTTGCGGGTGGATCTGCCTGCCGGGGGAGGGAAGGAAGGGAAGGTTGTCACTGATCCTGGTGATGGTGGTGGTGCTGCAGGTTGCCCTTCACGTGGGACGAAGACACGGAAATGCTCCAGTTTATCGTCGACAATACAGTAAAAGCCTTATAACTCGGCACTGTATAACTCGGAATTTGATATAACTCGGCATGGCAAGGACAAAGTTTTTTTTTTTTTTTTTTTTTTTTTTTTTTTTTTCTTTTCTTTTTTTTCACCTATGCCTATAGTGCGTGTAGGCAGTGAGCTCCAGGGGTGGGATGGTAGGCCCTGGAGGCTCACTCGAGGGCTGTGATGGTTGGCTCTCACCCGTGGTGGCGCAGGCAGGATTGTTATAGTGACGCCTGTAATTAGAGGCTCATGCCGCCCCCCTGTGTCCTCCCAGGCACTCGCAGTCGAAGGTAGAGTTAATGGACAGGGCATGTGGGTGTTCTTAAGCCACTCGATGGTGCAGAAAGATTTCAAGTGGATTTATGGGTCTCACTCGGGTCTTCGAGAACGCCACCCGGTGACGCTAACCACTCTGCTACCGCCTCCCTTAAACTGCATCTCATGGTTTTCACTCGGCATATCATGCCCTCACAACCTCTTGTGTGAACATGTAAACAGAAAGTCGGCAAAAAATAATGTATCTCGGCATATTGATGTTATAACTGCATCTCTTTGCTTACACTCGGCATATCGTCAGTCGCATAAAGTCTTATTTTTGTCCTTTTGATCTTTTCCTGCAGGCTCAGGCTCTTCAATTTCATTCCCTTCCTGCTGGAGACACCCTTGCGTGATGGAGCTGACATCTTGAAATACAGTACTGTATGATGTAATCCCAAAACACGTAAAATAGGTGGCAAAGTAAAGCAAAGGTCGGGTACCAGCGTGTAGGCTGTCAGCTACTGAGCCGTGTTTATGTCGTCCAAGCACCGTCTTGGATACAAATTCCGTTTTTTGTCGAAATTGGAAAAGGATTGGTTTCTGCTTCAAAAACACAACAAGCTTGGTAGGAGCCGAAATAATAATCAATGCAAAACATTGCAAATAATATCACAAAGTAGTATAACACACATTTCAGCAAGTGTTATTGGATTGGGATTCGTAATCCAAGACTGTGCTTGGACGACAAAAACACGGCTCAGCCTACGCGCTGGTACCCGACCTTTGCTTTACTTTGCCACCTATTTTACGTGTTTTGGGATTACATCATACAGTACTGTATATCAAGATGTCAGCTCCATCACGCAAGGTGTCTCCAGCAGGAAGGGAATGAAATTGAAGAGCCTGAGCCTGCAGGAAAAGGTGAAAGTGCTGGCAAGGATGGATGCAGGTGCGTCCATGCGTCCTATTTGTGCTGAGTTTGATATCAAATCCAGCACATTTACCCGTTCACTGGTAAGTGTAGTATTTATGCTTTTACAGTACTGTGTTTTATTTTTTTTTATTTTTTTTTTATTTTTTTTTCTCCCCCATATCAGAGGACATTGCATAACTCGGCAAGGGCCAGAGCCCCTATCGTGCCCAGTTATAAGGCTTTTACTGTCACTACTACGACTTTCAATGGAAAAAAATTGTTACAGAAAATTAAACCCCCACTACGATGAAGTAAGTACACACACACACACACACAGATAGATAGATAAATAGATGCTTTAATGACCACAGTATTTACAAGGGAACTCGATAAAATACCAACGAACTCAATAATATTCAATAAAACTCAATAGACTGCAATCATTTTTTTTTACAAAGTATTTCAGATGAATCAATAACACACACACACACAACACACCACACACACACACACAGAATATTTGAGAGGACACCAATAAAAAACTGGAGAAAAGGAAGATATTTGAACACCATACATAGAAGTAAAAGTTTTTCCTTGCATTTTCTCTCTTCATATCTTTTCTTCCCACCTCCCTTATTAACCTTGCTACATGACTACATAACCTAGTCGCTATTGCCCACATGTATAGACACTACCCTCCCGATTTTTCGCGCTTGCTTTCTTCCCAAGGCATAGCGCGAAACTCGCGGATCGCGAAACTGTTATTGAAAACACTAAAAATGCTTATTTAGTCCGGTGCGAGGTGGACCTACCGTATTTTACAGCTTATAAGACTCACTTTTTCCCCCCAAAAAAATCCTGAAAATGCCCCAAGCCCCTGTCCACCCAGCAGTGAATGGTACCGGTGTTAGCCTAGGGTTTGTGACCCGCCTCCCGGGGTGGTGGCTTCGGCCAACACTACGTAGAGGAGAGGAGCTTGAGCTTGAGCTTGAGTTGGGAGTCACCCAGCGGATGCTGTCGGTGAAGCCTTTAGTCCGGCGTTCTCCCACACGTATTCTGTCCTACGAACTATTCTTGATCTTGATCTTGATATTACATGTGGTATAGTCTTCATAGGCCAGGCCATTGAACCGCTGTTGCATAAAATAAGTAACACCTTGAAATAAGTAGCACATGACCTCACACCCCCGCCGATCCTTACTTATATATCACTGGTTAATAACAAATTTATTGTCTAAGTTTTTTTTAGCTGATTTAGGACAATTTAGATGTACTGAATCCAAAAATCTCATTGATTTTGCTCAATCAGGTCAACTTTTTGATATATCGCCACATGATGGTTTTTTACGTTTTTGTTTACATGTACGGGTATTTTCTATATATATGAAATCGTCCTCCGTATACAACACCGTAATTGCAGTAGATAATTCCACTAATCCAATAATTCCACCAATTCAGATAGTTCCAAGGGTGTGGTCCTAAACAATGTCACCAACTAGGAATTCTTCGGAATCACGATCCCTGGATTTTACAGTCCTCTGTTGTTCTTCCTCTTCTTCTCTTCAACTTTTACTTCTTTACTTGAACACTTTTTATTAAGGCCACTGCAGTACTGCATCCCCCTTTGGGATACCTTGTGTGGTGTTGTGTGATATCTGCTATCGTCTTTCCGATAGGCAGACTCCCTTTTCTTGATTCATCGTGCCTAGGATACTGCAGCAGCATAGAGGCTGCTACAGATCCTCGGTATACCCCCTACCCAAGCACTGATTCATTTCTTCCTACTGCTTGAATTATGATGCAAAATTCTTTCTTATTTCTTTAAATAAACTAATTCTGAAGTGTTTACATGCGCCAATTCTTGACTAACTGGTATTTTTCTTTTGCAGGTGAATGAAATGGATTCGGCCAGAAGATCTTGCAAAAATAAGCCCTATGTATTCTGCTACATCTGCGGGGAATACGCGGTTGTTCCTAACAGGAATCCAGCCACAAGTTTCAGAAAGCGTGCTTACCATACTTATTTTGGTATGAAACTTAGTGACCAGGATAAAGCTCGGGCGCCACACATGGTATGCAAGACATGCACCGAGTATCTGCGTCGTTGGACCAAGGGCAAGAAGAGTTGTCTGAAGTTTGGAATTCCCATGGTTTGGAGGGAGCCCACAAACCATGGCACACTGCTATTTCTGCACTATTGATTTGACTGGGATCAACAGGAAGAACCGGAGCAGCCTCAAGTATCCTAATCTTGAATCAGCACATCGTCCTGTAGCTCATTGTGATGAAATTCCAGTACCTGTCTTTGGAGAACTTCCTGACATTAGTGATGAAGATTCCTCCAGTGTTGAAGCAAATGAAGAAGAAGAAGTGGTTCTTGACGATGATGCTCCACATCCTTTTTCCCAAAAGGAGCTAAATGATCTAGTTCGCGATCTCAGCTTGTCAAAGTCCTCTGCCGAACTGTTGGCATCCAGATTGAAGGGAAAAAACCTCCTCTCTGACAGTGCTCGCATCACCTTCTACCACAACAGACATCAAGAGTACCTCCATTTTTTCTCTGAAGAGAAGGACTTGGTGTACTGTACAGATATTGCACAGCTTCTGCACAAGCTTGGAGTGCCACAGTACCAACCCAAAGATTGGAGACTGTTCATTGACAGCTGCAAGCAATCGCTGAAATGTGTTCTGCTGCACAACGGCAACCAGCTTGCCTCCGTAACCCTCGCTCACTCCACTACACTGCAGGAGAAGTATGAAGTGGTGAAGTACACGCTGGAGAACATTCGTTATGATCAGCATGAGTGGTTGATTTGTGTTGACCTGAAGATGGTGAACTTTTTGTTGGGACAACAGTCCGGGTTCACCAAGTATCCGTACTTTCTGTGCACGTGGGATAGTAGGGACCGAGCTCAGCATTACACGAAGAAGGACTGGCCTGTGCGGGAGGAATTGGTGCCTTGCAGAGCAAGGAACGTCATAAACAACCCTCAGGTGGACAGAGACGGGATACTTTTCCCACCGCTGCACATCAAGCTCGGCTTGATCAAACAGTTCACCAAAGCTCTGGACAAGGATGGTGGCTGCTTCACTTACTTGTGCCACGCTTTTCCAGGATTGGCCATGGAGAAGTTGAAAGCGGCATCTTTGACGGTCCTCAACTCCGTCAGCTCATCAGAGATTCAGAGTTTGAAAACTCAATGAACAAAGTGGAACTGGAAGCGTGGAAGGCTTTTGTTCTGGTCGTGAAAAACTTTCTTGGCAACAACAAGACCAGGAACTACGCAGAACTTGTCACCAATATGCTGACTGCTTTCAGAAACCTCGGATGCAACAATGAGCATCAAAATTCATTACTTATTCTCACCTAGGATCGGTTTCCTGAGAATCTGGGATCAATGAGCGACGAGCAAGGGGAGAGATTCCATCAGGACATGAAAGTGAGGGGAGACCAGTATCAGGACGCTGGGATGCAGTCATGATGGCTGATTACTGTTGGACTCTGAAGAGAGACATCCCTGCCGCTGACCATTCTAGGAGTTCCAAGAAACGGAAGTTCAAGCCCTGAATTTTGAACAATGATGACCTAACATCCAATTGACATGTACTTACCTTTATCAACGTCTACTATTCAATGTACACTAATACATTTTTGTAACATTTAATTAATGAATTGTGTTAGAAACTATTTTTTTCTCTTAAAAACCTATTTCGGATGAGAATATAAATAAAATCAAACCGAAAATGTCACAAAAATGTAATCGATTTAGTCAGAAGATCGGATTTTTTTTTAAAAATTTACTTGGCACAAAAACCTGACCTGATCGAGAGAACCGGATGTCATTTTCGGATTCAGCAGTGCAAAATTGTCCTAAACCAGTTGAAAAAACTTAGACGACTTACATTTTTTTTTTTTTTTGTAACCCAGTGAAATTTTTTTACCACAAAATACTCCTTTGTAAGTGATTAACCAGGACGTGTGTGGTACTGTGGTTGCTGGAAGTACTGGAGGAGACAGGAGAGAAGAGAGGAAGGCATTGGAGGTACCGTAGAGAAGGGAGGAAGGCATTGGAGGTACCGTAGAGAGGGAGGAAGGCATTGGAGGTACCGTAGAGAAGGGAGGAAGGCATTGGAGGTACCGTAGAGAAGAGAGGAAGCATTGGAGGTACCGTAGAGAAGGGAGGAAGGCATTGGAGGTACCGTAGAGAAGGGAGGAAGGCATTGGAGGTACCGTAGAGAAGGGAGGAAGGCATTGGAGGTACCGTAGAGAAGAGAGGAAGGCATTGGAGGTACCGTAGAGAAGGGAGGAAGGCATTGGAGGTACCGTAGAGAAGAGAGGAAGGCATTGGAGGTACCGTAGAGAAGGGAGGAAGGCATTGGAGGTACCGTAGAGATAGAGGAAGGCATTGGAGGTACCGTAGAGAAGAGAGGAAGGCATTGGAGGTACCGTAGAGAATGAGGAAGGCATTGGAGGTACCGTAGAGAAGAGAGGAAGGCATTGGAGGTACCGTAGAGAAGGGAGGAAGGCAAATTTGGGGGTACCGTAGAGAAGGGAGGAAGGCATTGGAGGTACCGTAGAGAAGAGAGGAAGGCATTGAAGGTACCGTAGAGAAGGAGGAAGGAATTGGAGGTACCGTAGAGAAGAGAGGAAGGCATTGGAGGTACCGTAGAGAAGGGAGGAAGGAATTGGAGGTACCGTAGAGAAGAGAGGAAGGCATTGGAGGTACCGTAGAGAAGGGAGGAAGGCATTGGAGGTACCGTAGAGAAGGGAGGAAGGCATTGGAGGTACCGTAGAGAAGGAGGAAGGCATTTGAGTACCGTAGAGAAGGGAGGAAGGCATTGGAGGTACCGTAGAGAAGGGAGGAAGGCATTGGAGGCACCGTAGAGAAGGGAGGAAGGCATTGGAGGTACCGTAGAGAAGGGAGGAAGGCATTGGAGGTACCGTAGAGAAGGGAGGAAGGCATTGGAGGTACCGTAGAGAAGGGAGGAAGGTAGTATAGTGATTGTTAGGAAGAGCAAGGCATTGAGTGATCTAGCTCTGTACACGGGGCTTATGTCTATTTAGTGTGCTTTTATGTAGACAAGGTAGTGAAGGGATTATCCTTGTTAAAAACTTCCATCCTGTCTCTCGATGCGTCTTCTCTTCTTGTGACCTTTGACGCTTAGTATCGGCTTCAGAGGTTCTCTTCAACTTCGTCCCTTTGTTACAGATTTGTCAACTCTTCCCTGTCTATTCACCTGGGATACTAAGACATTTTCATTTGTGTTTGGTGTGAAGTGATGAGGCGTCAGTGATGGTTGTGTGACAGTGTTTATACGGCAATAACCTGTCACATGCCTTCCTCTCTTCTCTCCTGTCTCCTCCAGAAACCACAGTACCCAACACGTCATGGTTGAATCACTATAAAGGAGGGATTTTGTGGTAATAAGTAGTGAAGGGGGGGTGTAAGGTTTAAAAGGTACTGCTTAGTTGCGAGGTGTTACCCATCTTATTTAATTATCCTTGATGAGGGCTGTAAAATCCACTTAAATCATTCTCTGCACCGTCGAGGGGGCCTAAGAACACCACACGCTGCCCATTAACTCTACCTTGATTGCGAGGGCATCAGAGGACCAGGGGGCGGGGATGAGCCTCTAATCACAGGGCGTCATATAGAAATTATGTCTGCGTCACCACAGGGAAGGGGTAACCATCAAGCCCTCAAATGAAAAACCTCCAGGCCACGGCGAGGGCAACCATTCCCACCCCAGGAGCTCAGGCCTAACGGGCCTTGTAGGCACGCACACACCACACCCCACACCACACCACCACACACACAACACACACCAAAAAAAAAAAAAAAAAACTTACGAAGCACAGCGCGAAACTCGGGATTTTACTCGCGAAGTCGGGATGGTAAGAATTTAGGACTCGCGTGAACTCGGAAGGGTAGTGTATTATTATATTTTTATTTCCTTTAGTACTTAGTTCACTACCCCTTGCCTCTATGCTATGTTGTTGTTGTTTTTCCTGTATGTCTGGGTGAAAATAAATAATCCCTTATTATTATTATCAACAATCTGCTCTCCTTTTACTTTCTGGCTGTCCATTTCCCTATTTATCGCCACTGGTCCCCTTCCTCCACACACACACACACACCCACACACACACACACACACACACACACACACACACACAACACACACACACACACACGAGAGCAGGTCCCGCTTGATTGACAAGAGGGAATATTGTGGGCAATTCAAAGGAGGTGACAAAGAAGAACCCTAATTCAGGCCAGTATCATTAACAATTTAGTGGCAAAATGGGGGTAAAAAATTGTGAAGGACAGATGGTTTGAAATATTTGGAAGAACAACACACTTGCAGGTGCCATGTTTGGATTTAGAGGAGGATGTCATGTCAACAAATCTATTGAGCTTTTACTCGAAATGATCGATGTGACACAAGGAAAGAGGGTGGGTCGATTGCATTTACTTGACCTAAGAAGGCATTTTCAAGGTACCTCATAAGAGCT
>JACEEZ010010609.1:0-7500 GCA_016584305.1 Chionoecetes opilio | reverse complement strand
CATCATCATAACAAGAAAATTTTTTGAAGAAAATACAGAAATGGTCGACATTTTGTGCAGGTGTGTGGCGACTTCCAATTTTAGAAGCACTGTACATAAAAGATATCAATCCCAAGCTTAACGTACAAAGCACACGACCTACAAGCTCTCCCAAGCATGAAAATATAAAGGGTAGCAATATCCAGCCCACAGATTCCAGCTCCACAAAGCAAGGAGGAGCAGAAGTCATCCACCAATCAGCGTCGCCCACTCACACGCCAGGCCGCCAGACTTCTTTAAGTAGCGCCTCACGCTGCACCTAAATCATGCTCACCTCTACATCTGAGGAGAAAACATCTTTCTATGCTTCTGAAGAAGGGTTCATGACCCAAAAATCGCGATACAGCAAAATGGCCAGCTACGGCGAAGTCATAAACTTGATCACTGAAGAGAGAGACACTTAGACAAAGAGAAAAATATCTTGAGAAAGATAATAAACCGTGAACTAGCTATCACTTTTAACAAGATCTGTCGCAGAGAAAATCTCCTGCCCGTATATACTTTAAATATATATACAGTCAAACCTTGATATAACGGACCTCGATGTAACGGACCTCGATATAACGGACTCCATTTGAGTGACATTTTTTTTTTTTTTTTTTTTTTTTCATATTAGACCGCTTTATCGCCGCTCAAATTGTCAACTCAACATAATTGTATTATTTTCTCATTTTACTTTGAAATGCTTGGGTTTTAAGGAGTTCTTCTGTATCACATATTAAGATATAATATTATAAGGAAGGAACCTGTGAGGTTGCTAGCAGACATGGGCATGATTATGATTATTAATAAAAAAATCATAATCAAAAGCTGTGATTACATAATCATAATCAAATCATAATCAAAAGTTAAGCAACAGGTATAATCATAATCAAATCATAATCATATTTTTCTTCATAATAATCAATGATTAAAATGTGATTATTGTGATTATTTCATTGTATTTTCCATGTAGCAATTCTATTTCTCCTAAATAAATTAGCCAATTTCATATATATATGTTCCAGGTCCAGGCATGTTTGCAAAGCATGACACTAACTAAAAGGCGTTTTCTGCAGGAGAAGAGAAATTTCGCTTGGCAAGGGGTTAACTTTTCTCTTGCTGTACCCCGCAGAAAGCGTTCACACCGTCGCTTGCTCCATGAGAAGGCGACGCGGCGGCTGAGATGTAAGCAAAACAAAGATCAAATTACCTATTTTTACCCTCTAGATATTTTTCCACACTGGGACGTATCCTATACCGTCATAGTCAGAAAAGTGTGCAGATTCAGGAAGTGTGCTTAGAAATTTAATGTGATCATAAATAGCCGAGCAATGAGGATTGAAGCCAAACAAGTTGGGAGAAAATGTTTTATGCACTGTTTTTACTTAACCCTTGCTTTTGTATACTTGTACTTCCATTACAGTGATAAATGTATACTTGTACTTCCATTACAGTGATAAATGTATACTTGTACTTCCATTACAGTGAAAAATGTATACTTGTACTTCCATTACGTGATAAATGTATACTAATGCCATGCAAACATTTCCTCAGGAAGCCGATAGTGGTTTCTCAGTGTTTCCTAATAGCCAATGGTATTGTCAGCAAATCGGGTAAGAGTGAGGTGTGTGAAGTTGTTAATATGCGTTTGTTGACAAGTCACACAGTCCTTTAAGCTAGTGTCAATTGGCAATAAAAAAAACTTGGACTAATGTATAACTGAACAAAAAAATGACCTCAATAATATAATCATTATTTGGGGTACAAATAATCACAATAAGATGTGATTATAATCATAATCTAATCATAATCAACCAATAATAGAAAAAATTTAATCATAATCACAAATACGTAGAGCGAAAAATCATAATCAATCATAATCATAAAAAGGAAAAAACGCTAATCATAATCTTATCATAATCAAAAATTATTCCAGATGATAAATCAAAATCAATCATAATATTTTTTTATAATCATGCCCATGTCTGGTTGCTAGTGATTTAGTGGTAGAAGGTGTGTATTGTTTAAAATAGGACTATTAGTGTTATGGCGTGGCCGCTCCCACGTCTCCCTGTCACCTCAACACCCTAAATCACCCTTATCTAAGGTGACACGCAGTCCCTACACTGACCTAAATAGTGACACATGTATAGAACTGCACTTCACAACCATATAATATATATAATAATAAGCATTAGTCATGATAATAAGCAATACCTTTGGAATCCACGGCTAAATCTGGCTGGTAGTAATTTGTTTACTTTTCACTAGAGCTTGAGTTTGACTAGCTACACGGTCTGGTTGTGTTTGTGATTATTTCTCATTTTTTCACAATTTTTTTTTCCGTTTTTTTTTCATTATTTTTGCACCCTTGGGAAAATACCCTCGCTATAAACGGACAATCGGCTTTAACGGACCACTCCTCCCCTTTAGTCCGTTATATCGGGGTTGACTATATATATTATTATATATATATATATATAATATATATATATATATATATATATATATATATATATATTATTATATTTTATATATATATATATATATTATCAATAATTATTGCCATAAGTGATTTAGTAAATAATTTATATAAATTTATTACCACAAAGATCTATTTTTGCAATATATGCAGAGAAAATATCACATAATTGGTTTGCAGATTTGCAGACTTGCGGTTACGGAACGTAAGGATTGGGGTTTGTGGATTTGCATTTGCGGAAGTGGATTTTCGTTTGCGGTGCCCACCTCTTGTCACACACACACACACACTCCAGCACACACATACACAAACACACACACACACACACACACACACACGCACACACACACACACACACACACACACACACAGGGGAACTCCGTAGAGTAGAGTTAGCACGCTCGGCTCACAACCGAGAAGTCCCGGGTTCGATCCCCGGGCGGAGCGAAGACAAACGGGCGGTCTTCTTAAAACCCGAGCCCCTGTCTACCCAGCAGTAAATGGGTACCGAGTGTTAGCCGGGGGTTTGTGACCTGCCTCCCGGGGTGGTGGCTTCGGCCAACACTAAGGATGAATGAGAAAAATAAATGTTGATATGGAGACGGGGCCATACGAGGGTTGCTCTGGCCCTGTAAAATACAACAACTAGATGAATACACACACACACACACACACCACACACACACACACACACCACACACACACACACACACACACACACTGACCCCCTTCCCCTCTTCTTCCCACAGGGCGTTCGTGGCAGTCCCTTAAGGAGCGATTCAGAAGGGTCCTCTTGAGGCCTGGACAGACACATCCTGGATACTTATGTGGTGGAACGGTTCCCGGAACACTTTAGGCTGGAGCCGAGAGGTGGGTGTCTGAGGGTGGTGGTGGTGGCGGCTCATCTTTTTGGTTGGTGGTGGTAGGAGAAATGGTTGTGGTGGTGGTAGCAATGGTTGTGGTGGTGGTAGCAATGGTTGTGGAGGTGGTGGTAGCAATGGTTGTGGTGGTGGTAGCAATGGTGGTGGTGGTGGTGGTAGCAATGGTTGTAGTGGTGGTGGTGGTAGAAGCAATGGTTGTGGTGGTGGTAGTAGCAATGGCGTGACGGGTGGAGCCTCTGATAGCTCTCCCGATAACAGTCTCTCCTGTATAGCAGCAATGCTCACCCATCACTGTGCCAGTTTGCAGTAGTAGTTTAACATTCTTAGCCATTTTGACCACCTACTCTTTTCCTTATTGGTACGTGCTACATGCCACAGGAAGCGGAAAAGTATAAGGATTTTGAAACAGTTCTTGAAAATGTAATGCGACCAAAGCTGATGGAGTTACAGCGAGTTGAAGCAAAATAAGCAAGAAAAAATGTTTATACACTCTTTTACTTTCCTTCAATTATCTTAATATTAGTGTAGTCTTAGTGTAATTGTTTTATGCTCATGATATGCAGCAATGTATCATGAACACGATAGTAGACTCAGCTTTCATAAATATCATCTGGTAGCTTGGTAATATCGGGTAGGAGTACAACATTTCAATGCACTGAAAACCTAAAAGTCCGCCTACTCTTGTGATAGTCAGTCATGACTTTATTTTTTACCCTATTGAGTTATGAATGGCGTGTTGTTGTTGACCAATCACTGCCTGATTCACTGATACACACAAAAAAAGGCCTTTTGTGGTAAGAGATGAGTAAAGCCAAAGAAATATGAAAATTTTTCTGAGGCAACGCAAGGGTTTTGGGTTGCGGCGAGGCAAGTACCACCACCATCGCCACCCAGCCCGCCCTCTATCAGCCAATCAGCGACATCCTTACAAACTCGGCTAGGCATCGAGCAGCTCCCAAGAATCCAGCTTAAGTGAATAGACTATAGTAGATGACATCAGAAATTGCATAGACTAGTTAGTTGTAGTAGTTAGGTGATGGTTGAAATTATATACGCCTTGCTCCGCGTCTTGTTATAGGCGATCAGCCTGGGGGGTTGGTCGGGATCAAATTAGGGCGAGAATGCTAATAAATGTTTTTTTGGAAGGTATAAATGCCTAGAGTTAGAAAACATGTGATAGCATTGTGGCAGTGGCAGCTTTATGGGATTATCCCCCTTTTCCAAACTGTTTTATTATATAATTATATAAATATACATACATAAAAATTATTTTTTTTTTCCCTTTTTCAGGTGTCGTATTTCATCGGCGAGAGACGGACCGGACGATCGACTGGCGACGTTGGAGACCCTCGAGGAGACCACCACTGCCGGAAGACCAGCCGGCCCGCAGGTCGTGCGTTTCAGAGAAAGTCGGGTTTTTGGAGTGGAGAGGTAGAGTAGCAGCCGACTACCTCTCGAAGCTATTGTTGAAGGCTGGTGATGGTAGAGAAGAATCCGGGACCAGAATCCGGTGTCGTGGTAGCTGTGGAACTTCAACGTAGGAGGCCTGGAATGTCCGTTAACATGGAAACGCCACAGGCACCCGCCAAGAAACTGTGCATCATACACCAGGCAGTAAACCGACGGAGATTAACATTTTTGTCATCCTCAAAGCCATGGGCCTCCTGGTTAACCTTACTTGAAGCCGCCAAAGTCAGGAACCATGTCCCCATTCTAGACGTTTCAAAACGCTTCAGGACAAAGAAGTTCCAATTATATTCTATCATCGAAAATGTAGAAAGCATGTTCACCATGAAAAAAGACTTGGAAACTCTGAAAAATAAAGCGGTGAATGTAGTAGTGATCTATCTGGTAGTAGTGACTGTCCTCCAAAAAAGTCTTCCCGAACATCAACACATGAATCAAGAGTTTATGCTCCGATCTGCGTATCTGTAGCAAGGTCAAGTTCAAAAAGCACTCCAATACACGTGAAACACTTACGCTAGCTTCACAAATGAGAGTAGATCAAACACTAAGAGAGAGTGCCGTCAGAAAAGCAGACGGCAGGATGATAGCACTAACCAGTAGACATTGTTGCCGCAGAGGCACACTACCCACGCTTCATGCTATAGGGAATTACACTAGGAACAAAAAGGACAGCAATGAGAATGAAGAAGAGAAAGTAACAGATGAATTTATACTGTATCACAAGGGGTTGAAGGAGAAGCTTACCAAGAAACTTTTCGAATACATCAGAGAAGATATTATCCCCAAAAAAGAGATTATACCAGTCACCTCCTTGACCCAAAAATTTGGGAAACATTAAAGTTGTCTGGTGGAGTTAATCTTCTGAAAAGGGTTCAACAAAGAAGAAAATGCACAGAAGACTGAAATCCGAGCTTGGAGGTGCAGTAGAAATATTTTCCGACGACAAGGGAAGTTGTTGATGGTTCCATGCTGTGTCTCATTAAAGGATGTTGTCTTGGAAAATCAAAATCTACATAGGGAGCTCAAGCTTTTGGGAAGGCAAAGTCTACAGATATCAACAAGATCTAGATCAACTTCGTCAATATCCGAACGGCCATCAAGAAGGACATGATTTTCACCCCGTGGCCATATCATCCGTCTGATGTAGCTACTTCATATCGCCATACCAAAAGAGTTAACAGCGATTTTTGGTCGGGCTCCTCACTGGAGATACAACTAGTACTACGAATAAATCCCAAAGGACTGCTATTCTTGTCGAGTCATTTAGCCAGGACATGATATACGCTGTTTACACGTGGGCAGTATAAACCACCAAAACATTTCCTGCTTCCTTATGCGGTAAAAGCACTCACTGGAAACACTGAGGTCATTCGGATACTGAAAAGTTTGGACATGGGTGTCTTATGACCACTGGAAGAGAATGATACCGCTCTGTGTCTGCAGATTGGCAATGGGCTTCAACCAGAGAGCTGTTCTACCACTCTCCATCAAGCCCCTGTCTTCACAAAACTTGCATGGGATAATATAGACAGACTGGAGGAGACACTTACTGGAAAGGTACTCATCACATCGAGTCAACGGAATAGCGGTCCAGGACTAAGTTCTATGGACCTTATCCACCCAGGCCTGAAACTTCCACGCATTGACAACTGAAACAAAGATCAGTCAACATTGAACACGAAGAGCTTGAAGTCTATTTAGCCTGTGCACGTGTAGTCCACAGCCTCTACCAACCAACGAGAGCCACATCCTAGAAGCACAAGAGTCTGCTCAGGTCGCCGGTAACAAGAATCTGGGTCTGGGTCCTTGCAAGACAAACAAATCCGACTGTCAGACAATCCCAAGCTGGACTGGGGTTTTAAAAATCAAAACAAGGGACCAAGAATCAATCTCAGAAGATGTTGGGTATCTCCCCACCATCAATGCACCAGCAAAACGAAAAATTTTAAAAAATTTTATAATTTTTGGGTGTATTTTGGCGGCCATTTTGGAAAAAGGGAGATAACTCATATAAAGCTGCCACCCCCACAAAAGCTATCACATGTTTTCTAACTCTAGGCATTTATACCTTCTCAAAAAAAACTCTTAAGCATTCTCGCCCTAATTTGATACCGGTGAGCAAAATTTCGGACCGGGGCTGACCGACTATTAGGCCGAGCAGGCACTACCGCCATTTAGATAATAATTACTTATCAACTAATAATGATTTTTAGTGACGTAATCTTGCATTCAATATTTTATTTGACAGTTATTAACTAAATCATGGCGAAGTTAGCTAAGCATTCATTATCAGCTAAGTTAGCAATGCTCACAAGGATATATAATAAGTGGAGGACGCAATTAAAGGCAATTCCTATTGATTTTTATTAATTTAAAGACAGGTCTACCATTGTTAAATGAGCAAAGGAATAATATGAGGCGCTTTACTTCCAAAATGAAGTTCAATTAAGACAAGCTGGGGATAAAGAAATGATTCACCAACGTGTTATCAATCTGAACACGAATGTCAAAGATATCTCGATAAAGTAATTGAATATGAGGGATTACTGGAAAGGTGTTTTCTCAATATTTCATTTGCCAAACAAAACCTAAAGGGTTTCTTTAACCCCAAAATTTAAGGTTGTTAGTGGGGAACCCGGGGCCCTTTTT